>CAJNIZ010002553.1:0-25854 GCA_905231905.1 Symbiodinium pilosum
CGGCGGCGGCGGCGGCGGCGGTGGAAGTGGTGGCAGAAGTGTTGGTTGCAGCCAATAGAAGGGGTAAAGTAACATGGAGCAGGGTGCTGTTGTTGAAAGCTTCGTGTACCTTAGTTAATGGGTATGCCGATCCTTGATACGGTTCGAGGCATTACTTAACTAAGGGGTATTGGGTTCATGAGTCATCCTATTATGATAACTGAACTTGATAACAATGAGAGGTGCCGTTCAGGCCGTGGGTTTGGTTGGATCTAGATATATTGCTCAACCAGGCTATCCAAATTCCCCTTCTTCGAAACAAGTATACGCTGTACCTTTAGAAAAATCAAGGCTAACACGCTGAAGATGCACTTGCTTTGTATTCTGGGGTTACTATTAGGGGACGCGAATGTGTAAGTTACCAGGATATGGGTATATAGTACATTATATCGTTTCCCTACAATGCTGGCTTCTTTCAAGCTCATTAACAGCAACCCGGGTTCTTTGGAACCTTACCATAGACCTGTTGGCGTTCGACCCATCTACTGCACTTGATATGCAGTTTGGCAGCTTTGCACAGTGGCAAACCCTGAATCTACTTCAAAGACTTTAAGCTCAGCGTGTACACCCTACACGCCCCAACCCCTAACGGGGATTCCAGCCATCCGTTCACAAGGTGAGTCTGCCATTCAGATCTTTCTATCATAAGAAGAATATGAATGTCTTCTGTCCAGTTACTTAGTAGCCTCTTCTTGAAGAGTTGACATGGTCGTGTAGCTTCCCAGCAAGCCCAATATCCCCAATTTATGGAGAGTATCCTACATGGGCCTAAATGATACAAGGATCCCTACTATGTTGTAACACACACAGACACACTCCCTAGTTAAGTTGTGGAGGTCCCGTTGTTTGCTCTCAATCTGAAGTCTAATGTGTCAGGTGTGGGATGTTCAGGGTTTAGGGTTCTTGGGGGCAAATAGTGAGTGCCCTTGTTTTCCTGCTTGTTGGGCGTCCATCTCATGGATAGCTCGCCATGGCCTATGCAGGGAAAGCAGGATTTTTCCGTGGCCTTTGTCAACAGCTCATGTGAGCTATGTAATTTATCCTCCTAGAATCCTCTTTAATAAGCCTATACTAGGAACCCTATATACTCCCCAATGTAACCCCCTTTAAGGAGTCCAAACTGCAGCTCATGTTATATGCCCAAGCAGGCTTGGGGCTTCGGCCCACCGGTGTGCGTATGTAGTAGGCTATACTACCCTAAGGGTCCAAGTACCCAATAATTAAGTTTTTGGGTTTTGGGTCATAGTAATTATAGTACTGGTTCTGGGTAAGTATATGATTATTAGGTACTTGGACCCTTAGGGCTAGGTACAATTGAAGACTAAGACTCATGCGATTATGGACCCACACCAGGAGTCCATTGTTTTAACTTCAGATACAAACAGCAAGGTGCGGTAGCTGATTGTGGTTGACATGAGCTATAGTCTAAACTCCTAAAGGGGGGTTATGTAGGGGACTATATAGGGTTCCTATTATGGTGCTTATGGAAGGGGATACTAGGAGTTAAGACTATAGCTCACATGTTCACGAGAATTGAAATCTGCCATGGCTCTTGACGAAACTGCACACTGGTGCCTGCAAGGATTGGAGTTGAGCGTTTGTGGCTCAAAGACCCGTCACCGACCCGGGCCCTCATATCCTACACCCTTGTGGGGTACCTGACTTTATGTCCAGCACCTAAAAAGAGATAGGTATGAGGCAAGGTAAGCCATGAAATTCTGCAACCCTGTCGCCCTAAGCCTAAACCCTTAACGCGCTACATTCTCCATTCACTCCAGTAAGGCAACCATAGCACTGAACGCATCAAAGGGTCTGTGAAGTTTTACAGTAGATACTTGAGATCCAAAGGGTTTTCCTACGGATACTCTGGGCCTGGGTACGTATACACTATAGACGTGCGTGGACTCTGCTGCATAACGGTGATGAGACTTCTCGTAATAGCTGCCAACAATGCAATCCATATGTTGTTTGATGGCGCCAATCGATAATGGCGTTTTTCAAAGCCCGAACTCCAACAATGGACCAGCCACTAGCCCCAAACCTTCACATTTCATTTGCGAGCATAGCTCCTCGAAAATGTCACACAATCCACTCCAAGGTCTGCTTCTAATGATGTAGGGGCTTCAAAACGCTAAAAGGTCCCTTTTGTCAGAGTGCTTCTGATAAGGATTATACGGGGCGTTGACCACATTTGAGGAATTATCCGTTTTGGCCGGCCAGCATGGTGATGACCGCGCAGACTTGACCCTGAAGGGTCCAAGTCCAAGTGCTCAAGTCGCATGTACATCGCGTATCGCCACTGCCCTGTATCAGCCCCACACCGTACTTCAGATTCATCTTTCAACTGTAGTAATCCCTAGGGCTACTGGGCTATGTAACTATAGGGTATGTAGAACCTAGAGCCCACTATTTTGGTAACTGGAACCCTATGGAATAGTATAACCCTCATAAGTCATAAAGCCCCGACAGGTTCCTGTTCAGGGTGGAGGCAGTATCCCCTACATTCTTATTTAGGCATCAGCAGTATCGTCGTTGAGACACTTGGACCCTTTGGGTGAAGTTGCTGCTTGCTGGCGCGCATGACGCAGGTGCCGGGAGTCGCAAACTTCTTGGGAACATGCTGGACCCGTTCTAGGGTTCTCTTGAGTGCGAATTGCGTTTTCTGGTCGCCAGTCGGGGGAACCTTTTTCTTAAACAAATGAAGAACACTTGGTCGCGAAAAAGAATGAGTAGGCGTATAGTTAGGACGAACGTTGCACCTACAGCCCAGGTTGAGGTTGCCTACCTCAACTCAGAACCCCGAAAACGATAGGGGACATGTACCAGCCTTCCGATCCTATCATGCAGAGGTTTCTAGAAGTGGCGGAACTGAGACTCATCACTGGCGCACTTGTAGTCAGCGCAATCCATTCGAAGGCCCCACCTTTGGTTAGAGTCTATATTGATGCAACTGTATGTGGGGGTTTCCCGAAATCATGGGTACCTCTTGGGCGGGTACCTGTAATAAGGAGTCTGGTATGTTGGGGTCTATATGGGGATCTCCCCATTTATGCAAAGTGACGTGTAACGTTAGATTTATCCGCAGGTCTTATGTTAGATCGAGCTCTTAGCCTTCACAGGGCAGTGCTTGCGACCATTGGTGCAAAAGAACTCGCGAGACCCTAAGTGCCCTGAGCTTTGGAAACCCTGGCATGAAAGTGCAACAGAAAATAGGGCATACAGTTTTTTTAGTATTAACAGTATGTCAACCCGAAGCTGAAGAGATGGGCAGGTGACCCTGCCCATCCCAGCCGTGGGCCGCCAAGATTCGGGCAGCGCGCCTGAGACGAGCTGCTTGACTCAGACTTGCGAGAGGGTTGAGGGCAATACGACCTGCATATGCTTAGCACGGACCCCTGCAAGCCCCACATATCTCCAAAAAATACCTTGCATGAGACATTGTCATGCTGTAAAGAGTACCTATGGACATGTCCGAACCTGCTTCTCACAAATGATTTAGACCTTTAGCACGACGCACGCAAGCTGGGCTTGACCCCGTGCAAAAATGGCAGTGGCAAGAAGACAACAGGTCGTGGCCACAGAAGACAACAAGACAAGCAGCAGGCAAACTACAAAAGACACACAGCACTGCCAGACAACCGGAACGGCGAACAGGCCAAAAGCGCCAAGCCCTATAACCCGAATTAGAAGGCACAAGCCCCTTTGTCAAAAGGCATCTCCATGTATGTGGGAGCTGTGAGATTTTCATGGCGACAGCAAAGGGATTCCACAGAAATCTTGCAGGGTGCAGGTGAGACTCAAAAATGTGCCTCTCCGTTTTGGTCTCCACCTGAGCTATTGTTATTACCAGCCTTAACACGAGATTTATAAGGGTGGACATGGGGCTTCTTTGGTAGCTAGTATAGTCCCTGTAAAGTATATTCCGTAAGAAGGAACCCATGTCCATGAGTTACGTATATGGGAAATATTAATCTCCAACATCCCTTTTATTTGAAGTCCAGTTTTCATTTCACTTTCCATGTTCTTGTCCATTTGGTTCTCCCTTACTTGCAGACTTGGGGTAATATCCCCAGAGACCCTAGATCCTAACCCTAACCTCCAGTGAGAATATGATATGATATGCATACCCAATGAAACCCTGGAAATATTGGCTGTAGCTCACATGCAGGATGCAGTACTTGGGTTGCAACTCTCCGGCCGATCAAAAGTCAGGATTGTGGTGATCGTCCCGTGCTCGCGTAAATGCCAAACTTTATGGCTAGGGCTTAGGGTTTAGGGTCAGAACATCATGAAAACAATTTTGGCAAAGCTATGGTCGGAAGCGTGCGCAAAGCTACTGTAAGAGGGCCAAGAATGAAGCTGCGGCTAGATGAGAGCTTCAGATTTCTGGCTTGAACCTGTCTGAGCCTCAAGCCCAGAACATCACCAAGCCTTTCCATGCTCGTGGAGGTTTCCCAGAATAAGACTAACAGTGTAACATATGATCTTCTTGTTCGGGTTCCTGCTCGAACTATGGTTTCCTTTAGAGATGTTCAGATGTTCCTCAATGCCAGCGGCGCTCTGAACTCTGAACCCAGCACCGAAGCCTAAACCTCATGTACTAGGGGTTCCTGGGGATACCCTCCAAAGTGAAACCTAGTCCAATGTCCATATATCACCCAAATCCAGTCTTATGTAGCCATTTTCCCTCGCATAACTGCAAGCTGAGGATCCAACTGTGGCAAGTTTGGTTTGGGACAGCTGGTTTTTTGCGTGGCCACCTTCAGCGCGGGCTTCGCCTGTGGTCGCGGGGTTCCTAAAACTAACCCTTAATCCCCAAATCCTCAACCCTAAACCTTAAACCCCAAAACCCCGATCCTTGAACAATAAATCCCCATGTTTTGCGCTGGACATCCCCAAACTTACTGGTTGTTTGGGCTTGGAGGACGGGTCATGACTGGATCCCTCTAGAACTGCGATTCTTAGAAGGTTTGTTTTGAGGTAATATAGGGATAATGGAAAAGCTAATGGAAGCTGTCATCTAGGGTTTAGGGTTTATCTCCCGATGAAATAGTAGCTTCGATGTTCTTTCCCCCTTCACTGTTGTCCTACGAAGCATCAGAAAAAGGTGGCTTCGTTTATGTAAGGTTTAGGGAGACTGCAGGAGCCAGACGGGTTAGTCCCCTCTTCGTGTTCTAGCATCAGGTACCCGAACGACTATTCTAATCATATTCAGTCCCTCACAGTACCCTAAGGAACTATATACAAAACAGGTCGTTATCAGGAAGTGTAATGCCGCAAAACGAGATATTGTAGAAGTTCCAGGTCTTTCTGCAACGACCTTCAATGCCAGCTTTACGCCGTCGGTATCCACTATCAAGCTTCTGGGCGGTGGCTGTTTCATGCTCTAAGGGTTCAGGGGTCAGGGTATATAGGAGGATGTTTTGTTTGTTCTTGCCACGTTCCATCAGATTAGCGAGCCTGTGGAAGCGTTGTGCCGCATCTCGGTCAAAACGGCAAGAAAAACAACCAACAAGGTAAGCTTTAGTTTGGTCTGCTGGGAATTGGCAAGCCTGCTTGTGCCAACTCTGCCAACACAGGCCAACACACAACTTTCCCTACAAGAACATTGCAACGCCCGCGAAGACCTAGAGCAACTTCCCCGCAGGATGTTCAGAAAACCCTTCTCCACTGCAAGCTTAGTAGATAGTAGCATCCTGTACACATAATCTCTCCAACACCTCTTTGAAAGCTTTGATGGAGAAAATCTTGCCCTGCTTTGCATACCCTTACGTGACATACTTGGCATGAGCGGAGGCTTCCCTCATACCCCCAGCCAATCGGTTCAGATTCCTATAAAGCGTATACTTGGGGTCTTTATGCAGGTACTGCGGGGTCTAATGTAGACCCATGATTAATAACCCCCACTCCTTTTAAGGGCCTTGATATTCGGATCCCTTTTAAGGGGAGGGGGTTTGTTAATCAGGGGTCTGCATTACGGGTATCTAGCATTTTGGTACATGGACGTTTCCCAAAGCCTGTACTGTGATCTTACTGGTTACCATTTGAGCTATAGTCTAAACTCAGAACTCCTTGGAGGCTGTTCTACAGTGGATTATGTAGAGGACTACTATAGGGGATATTAAGGGGGATACCAGGAGTTTAGACTATAACTCATGTAGGGCTGAAGTTCATACCTCTAAACCCTAAACCCAAGGTATATTGAGCCCTTTTGGAGCAAGGCTACCAGATTCGTGCCCTCCCTGTGCACCCTGCCTGGCTCCGACAGAGCTGACAGTCAGCGGCAGGCTATCGGTTTAGGGTTGAGGATTTTAGGGTTTAGGGTTTAGAGTTTTTGGACTCAAGGCTTTTAGGGTTTTAGGATTTTTGGTTTTAGGATTTAGGGTTTTAGGGTTTAGGGTTTCCCAAAACCCCTACACCCTAAACCCTTAACCTTAATTAGGCTGCCTGGGTTGGCAGGCCGGAAACGCCAATCATCATTCCTGAGGCCAGGCTGATCCTTTGTTTTACCCAGATCCCCCAAAGGATCTAAAAATTAGATCCTCTAGAACCATAGGGGTAATTATATAAGGATTATATAGGGGTTATAATGGGTCTATATAGGGGGATCTAATTTTTAGATCCTCCCAGGGGTCTGGGTAGGGTGTAGGGGGGTGGGGGGGGTGGCTTTGCTTTGTCACACGCCTTGAGGCTTTGGGTTCAGGGCTTAGGGTATATACTATATACATATGATACGGATGCTACCATATTACAAGTCCTGTCTGGATTGCCCCTGCATTCCCAAGGAATCGATATACGATATAACTAAGTAGCCAGTTTAGGCTTTTCGGGGTTGGGTGTTTCTCGGATGTCCCTGAGGCCAGTGCCGTCCCTACGACCAGCGCAGCACGGGCTTTCACTACAACCCTTGGCCCTGCGACGGCCGAGGCCATCATAGTCAAGGTCTTTGCTGGCGGTGCTTTGGCGGCATCCTTTCACGGGGTGCTCTGAGGGGATCCTAGGGTTTATAGTCCCCCTTAAGTAGATAGAATATGGCTTTGGGTATATTATAAGGAGATCCCCATACACCCCATATTCTATCTACTTCAGGGGGACTATAGGCTTTAGGGTGTAGGGTTTAGGGTGGACCCGCCCGGGGTGGACTACCGTGCATCAAGGGGTCTTACAGGTTTCCTGCCTCAGGATTGTATACATGATAGGGGCTTTGTCTCATGTCTGCTGAAAACCCCTGACCATGCCCTGCCCAAATTCAAGCTTTGCAATCTCCTTCCATGAAAATGGAGCACCCCCAGGGAGTGGGTGTCCCACCCAGTAATCCCTCCCACGTAGTATTTCTAATGGTTGTCAGTTGACTATTCAGTTGATTAATTACTGAAACGATGAGATAGTCTCAGTTGATGAAATATTCAATTTTGTCAAATACTGTAGTTGACTCCTTGATTGAAGTAATCAGTTACGGATTGCCCATGGAGTGTAAGCAATTTGAAAGGCAGCCCTATCTAATTCTTTCAGTAAGCAATGCCCCTAATATTTAACCATTTTTGGAGCCCGGCTTACTTAATATCAAGGGGGGCAAGTCCGGGAGCGATTAATGAAGATGGTCTTACTTATCCGATTACAAGGAGGGATGGGTCTTCCCCATAAAGCCTAGACCCTAACACTAAACCCTAACCCTAAACCCTAAATCCTAAACCAAAACCCCAGGCCTGCCGAGGTGATGGAGCCAGACCCGCTTTGGCATCTCGAGGGTAAATTTACGATGTGATCGTTACTTAGCCCTTATGCGTCTTGTATAGTCCCCCTTGATGTGTCGTGTATAGTCCCCCTTAGGTAGATAGAATATGGCTTTGGGTATGTGATATTATACGATCCCCATATACACCATGTTCTTTCTACTTATGGGGGACTATAGTCATAAGGCCTTACGTGTGTAAGCCTCACGTAAGGGTACCCAACGGGTACTCAGCTAGCAACTCCCCAGGTGAAAGCATTCTCAGTTTGATTCTGGGATCCTATACCACCAGCTCCCAAACCCCTCGCCAAAGTAGACCAAAATCAGGATTGATGGCTTACTTGGAGGAGCAAGGGGTGTGCGTGACTTAACCCTAAACCCTAAACCCTAAACCCTGAGCCTTCAGGCAACGGCCGCCTGGGCAACAATATCGGCCAGCTTCTTCATGGCTTGGCCTTCGCTTTGCGTGTCCGCGACGCAATTTAGGGTTTTGGGTTTAGGGTTTAGGGTTTAGGGCTATAAGTTTACTTTGAGCACTGAAGCTGGAAATGCTACCTACTTCGCGCTATTTAGAGGTCTTGGGAATACCAAATTGAGATGTGTGCCCTTGGCCCCAGCTTGTGTTTGAAATCTTCTATCTGTATAGTGGTTCGGACATCTGATTGTGAGATTGTTGTGTGCTTCCTCATAAAAGCTTTGCATATTCTACTCAACTTAGAGAATTTGCGCTGACACAGGGGGGGTTGGGGTTGGACCCGTATTGAAACAAGCAGGCCGTCCAGGAAGTTCCGGGCGGCGTGCTCCGAGGTGCATACAGGGTGTGACCTGTGATGCGCCCTCATGATTATGAACCAAGTTCGACAAAGATCTCACAGGAGAGCTGGCGCAGTCAGAGTGAAGCCCAATGCTTAGTACCGTAGTTTCTCGAAATACCAGGAGCTGTCTGATACTACAATCCTGTTTGTGGGACCCCCAAAAAAGATCTCTAGTTTGGGGAAATCCCCATATTCTTGCGGGATCCTGAAAACAAGCGTGCCATAGCAAGTGCCCAAACCAATCTGTCCGTTGGTTGAGATTGTGGTGGGGAATTTGGAGATACTCTAACCGCCCAAGACCCTAAACCGTAAACTCCAAGACGCTAAACCGTAAACCCCATTGTAGTAGTTCCGTTTTCTTTTCATTTATGCCTTTGTAGCCCCAATATAACCCCTATATGACCCTAAACCATGCGTGCCATCATCCTCGCAGGACTTCCACCATCACCCTTACGACCCCTGTAGTGAGCTACGCTACTTTCAAGGACAATGCATCGCAGTAACGCCAAGCATTCAGACACTTGTAGGGTACGGCGTCATCAAGCCTCCAGGTAAGTGCAAGGAGCCCGGCGGAGACTTCATATGGCTCCTTCGAAATTCCTTTCTAGTGTTATAGACGTGCTTATAGTATGTATAGAGAGGTCTCTCTCCCTCTCTCTCTATCGCTGTTTGGCCTCTACGCTCTTGACCTAGCTGCAAACTGCTTCCAGTATCCCGCTTAATTAGAGCGCTACAGGTGCAATTTTGCTTCTACAACAGCGCTTGGAAGACCCGGAACCCAAAGTCTCTATAGATCTAAATTTATACTCTAACTGGGCAATTTACACCGACCTCACCCAACCTCACCCTAAATGGTGGTGATAAACGGAACAGTACCAACATGGCCGTAAATTGGGAATTGAAAATATTCTAAATCACCTTGCTCTAAACGAATACCGTTGGAGCCGGAACTGTCAAGTGGAGCTCAGGCATGCATGCAGACCGTGTCAACCTTGTAGCATCAGGCCGGACGGGGCGCAGAACGGCAGACGCCCTATAGTCCCCCTTAAAGTAGAGAGAATATGGGGTAGGTGGGGATCCTATTACAATATACCCGCAGCCATACTCGATCTACTTAAGGGGGACTATGCACCCTGAACCGTTGTTTGAGCCTTTAGTTTGCGCAGGTGGCCAGCTACCACAGGTGTTTGACTTCAAGAATCTCACCAAAGCTCTGCCCGACGCCGGCGAGGCCTTGGGAGCCCCCTGGGGTCCTCTAATTTGGGTTTAGGGTTTATGGTCTAGTGCTGTGTTCAAATGCACTGCAGGAATTCTGTCTTGGACTTATATAGTAAGATTTCAAGAATATTGTATCTTGTACAAGGGACTTTCCCAGACTCATCAAAGTGTATTGGAAGCTGCTTTTGGGTCCAAAAGACCTCAACGATTGTACCTGGGGCCTGCAACCATTGCCCGTATACCCAGAGCCCTGAGCAGATGTAAAATCTAGCATCTCGCGAGTCGGGATCTGGCTTTTCCGCTGCCACTGCCATGCCATGTAATCTCAGCGGATCTATGTTTAAATTCCTTTCTGCATGCGTAACAGCCGGCCGGGAGGGAAGAGCAATGGGTCACACAGAAGGGTGCATATGAAGGTATGTGAAGACATCCTATAGTTATAGGGTGAACACTCATCAGTAGGACGTGGGGGGATTCTTCATAAGGAGCGTAATTACACCAGGAACATCCTAGCACTATAGTCCCCCTTGAGTAGTTGAATATGCCGTATACGGGGATCTCATTACAACATACCCAAAGCCATGCTCTATCTACTTCAGGGGACTTCAACCCTAAACCCTAAACCATTCAGGCATAGTTTCTATGGAGCTGGTCATGGAAGTTGCCAGTATTCAGCAGCGAACATGGTGCCCAGGAAGCGCAGTGTACCTTGTTGCGGAATACAATGCGGTTAAGGTCTAGGGTCATCTTATGAATCAAGGGCATCTTATGAATCAATCTCAAGGCGCTTGTATCATGTCGAGTTATTTCGTTTATTCAGATATACTTTGCCCTTAGGGTAGCGTCTGCCAAGACGTTCGCCGGCATTCGCCGCATGTACCGACGGACTTGAACACGTACACGTACACGTTCATCACATGTATCCCTATGGTTCCAAGTACCTAATAAACATATACTTACCCAAAACCCGTACTACAATTACTATTACCTAAGACCCATGTACCTAATCATTGGGTACTTGGACCTTCTGAGTATGCAACTGTACACACATTCCGCATGAAGCATGAGTTAGGCATTTGTCTACGCCCCTTCTTATCCCATTTCAAGCCCTATATGAACGCCATTTTGCCACCTTTATTACCGAAACCCTGTAGATGCTGAGCCCTAAGTCCAACACTTGCTTCTGCTAAGCCCTAGACCCCAACCCCATAAACACTAAACCCCCAAACATACATCCCAAAAGCTACATTCCTGAACCTCAAATCGCAAAAGCCCTAAACCCCTAAACTCTAAACCCCCAAACCCTAAAACCCAAAGCCCTGAAAGGCGCGAGGGCAAATCCCAAAGGAATGCCAAGAGGCGGCCCAAGGCTCCCGGATGAAAAAAGAACCGCTGCTCAGCTCAGTCCATGCTCCGGGGTTGTGTGGGGGTTTTAGGGTGAAGGGTTCTAGGGTTCTAGGGTTTAGGGTGAAGGGTTCTAGGGTTTAGGGTGAAGGGTCCTAGGGTTCTAGGGTTTGAGGGTTAAGGGGTTCTAGGGTTCTAGAGTTCTAGGGTTCTAGAGTGCAAGGTTTTAGGGTTCAGGGTTTTAGAGTTAGAGTCTAGGGTTCAGGCTTTTGGGGTTTAGGGTTGTATAAGGGTTATATAAGGCCTGTAGAGGGACATTTCATGTCTACATATTTCAGAGTCTTGGTTCAGGGCTTCGGGGCTAGTGCACAGGTTTCAAGACTTTTTGGTAGCATTCAAAGCCCTACTAAACCCTAAGCCCTAAACCCTAAACGTTTACATTCCCCCAAACTAACATGGAAACTCATATAGCCCCTTTCTAAAGGGACTGTAGTCTTTATAGGGCCCTTTTTGGATTTCCATGTTCGTTTCCGGGAGGGTAGTGAAGCATAGCTTCATCCAAACTGTACGCCGTGTTGAAGCTCCCCTCCGAAGTCCGAGTGCGCTTCCGGCATTGGCTTGCAATCGGGGTTCGGGCTTAGCTTAGGGTATTATAGGGTGTGGGCGTCTTTTGTTTTTAGGGTTTTAGGGTTCTAGGGTTTAGGGTTTTAGGGTTTAGGGTTTTAGGGTTTTGGGGTTTAAGGGCTTTGGACCTCTGTGTTGAGAATCCCTGTAACTATTTCCCTAGGAACTGTTGTAGCTTGTGTTTCAGTACAATCCTCAGGATAGAACGTAAAATCTTTCCAACATCATTAGCCTCATATAGCTTCCCTCATTGCTTGAAGCGCTGTCACCCTTGAACACCCGGCCTTCCAAAGCCCAAATTTCCCAGGAGCGTCCTCTAAAACGCGAAAACGCTAAACCCACGACCCGCTTGGAGGTACATGGGGCCCAGTAAGTATTTGTAGCTGTGCTCGGCAAGCACTACTTGCAAGCCGAAAAGATTTCCCCTATGCCTGATAGCTGATACATTTCGTATATCTTACTCCTTTTATCCCCTAAACCCTAAACCCACTGAGAGTAGACATTTGCAGGCATTGTGTGGATGGAGCAAATTTTGGAATTACAGGATAATGGGGTCCTAAGTGATGCATGCCCCCATTTCTCCGCAGTAGCGAACTTAGCAACTGGGAATTCGCGGTCGGTTCGTAATAGGGCTATGAGGCCAGGTTTGGAGATTTTGCCCGGAAGCACAGTGTACCCTCATCAAGAAATACTTCTCAAATCATATCAGCAATCCCCGAACAAGGCATGGCTTTCTTTCATTAACCAATTTATAGGTTGTGCTCTTTGTACACTAGGTCCCATGAGCATGCAACTTGGGCTCTTGTAGCCTGATTGCGCCGGTTATTTACTGTTGCGTTAAGGGTAGTGGGAGGCCTCACTGGATGAAGAAACTCTTGCACCACCCTGTGCGCCTTGCTTGCCAGACATTACAGTAAATTGCGGATCCATACACGCGCATGATTTCCCCCCTCCACCGTGCTATGGTAGCTAAATTCGCTCCCCTGAAGCCAAGCCGGCGGA
The DNA here is from genome assembly GCA_905231905.1 of Symbiodinium pilosum. NCBI lineage: Eukaryota > Dinophyceae > Suessiales > Symbiodiniaceae > Symbiodinium > Symbiodinium pilosum. The sequence continues at coordinate 12,775 of CAJNIZ010002553.1, forward strand.
AAGCCTATAAAACATAAGTTTCTAGAGCAAGCCCATCCAAGCCCCATGCGGCTCCGAGTAGAGAAGTAGAACCAGGGTATTTAGGGGTTGAGGGTTCAGGATTCAGGGTGTTTGTATCCCTTGTACGACCAGGAATACCTATGCGGGGGGCTTCTGGACCACTCGCTGCGCCAACGTGCCAGCGGCTGAGTACCACAACCTGGCCCTGGAGCATATATGGCCGCTCTTGCGAGACGACGCTTGTACGAAGAAGAGGGCTGAAGGATGGAAGTCTAAGGGTTTGATATGCGAGGTTCAGGGTTTGTCGTTCAGGTTTGGACTCTGCGTTTGAGGGTTTCTTGCTTGAAGTTCAACAGATACCCCACGCAGGGATATTGGCATTGTCAAGCAATCATTCCATTTTGCTGGGCTGAGCGCCCAAAAAAGACTTGACATACAAAAGGGATTGTAGAGGGCGCGGTTTGACACACTCCTGCCTAGCTCGCAGTAATCCTCTTGCCTGATAAGAATTCCTGTCAATTAGGCCTTTTTACGAGCTCCTGCTGTTGGTTAGGCTCCTCACGTGGTCGGTGTGCCTTTTAGCCTCTTCACCTTGAGAAACTACGACGGTCACTACTTGCGCCCATTTATGCTATAGTCTGAACTCCTTAAAGGGGGTTCTACAGGGGATTATACGGAAAGTATTGTAGGGGGTATTAAGGGGGATATTAGGAGTTCAGACTATAACACGTATAATCCCCTACATCGTCCTATATATAGCAGTCTCCATGTCATTTTCCATTTTCTTTTCCACTTGATACTCCATTATTAAAGGGGATACTAGGAGTTTAGACTGCAGCTCCCTAAACCCTGAACCCTAATCCCTAATCCCTAAACATCCCTAAACCCTGAACCCTAATCCCTAAACCCTGAACCCTAATCTCTAAACCCTGAACCCTAATCCGTAAACCCTGAACCCTGATCCCTAAACCCTGAACCCTAATCCCTAAACCTTGAACCCTAATTCAGACTATAGCTTATTTAGCTCTAGCTCTGTGTCGGCTTCTAACCCAACCCAAGCGGTTTAGGGTTGAGTTCAACCGGTTGCCCAAGTGTCCAAAACATGAGTCCGTTCAACTCATTACCGAATGGTCCACAAATTTCAGAGTTCCGAATTTAGACCGAAGTCAGGATTCATAGCCCGCGAATCCAAAAGTATGTGAATATTGTATATTGGACCCTTAGGGATCATATCCTGTTCCTATGGTTTAGGGTTCAATCCCTAAACCCTAAACCATACCCCTAATGCCAAAGTGTGTGGTTTGCGGATCGAGGATGTCAAAGCCTGCCTGGAGAATCCTGCGGAGGAGACTGGATACTACATGTGCGTAGTATTTAATTTGGGGATACTATGGCACCCAATATAGAGTAAGATTATATCCTCCTTTTGGGGTATATTATTTTATATAAGGAACATAACCTTACTAGGTTTAATCACCAAAAAAACACTACTCACATGTGCTGTAGTCTAAACTCTTACTATCTCCCTTAATAGTCCGTATCGTACTCCCGTATGGAGTCCCCCATATAACCCCGTTCGAGGAGTTTAGACTATAGCTTACTTGGAGCTGTAGACTTTGGGTAGACCAGGCTTTTACACGCTGTTGCACGCTTAAGTGGTCAGTGAGCGGTCACACGTAACTTACTTACTTGAGAAGTATACGTAGGTTAGGCTCCACCCAAAGTATAAGCAATACCCCTCTGACTACATTGCAACTACTGCACATACGCTGTGCACAGAATGATGCAGTTTGTTGATGAACTATTGTTCTATACCTGTTGTGCAACCTAGAACCACATCAGCTGCAGCTGTAAGACAGCCTTGCCCAACAATTTCATTTGTTATTTGAAGTGTCTGAGACTTTTTGTAGTATGTCTGTGCACCGCGCATATACCCAGGCGCCTATGTAGTCCTCAGCCCTTCACTCAGCTTGTTCCTGCGCATGCTTCTCTCTAACCTATCTTCCCAAAAGATCCACTTTTCAGACACTAGCTTTGGACTCCTAGAAGTTCGCATAAAATGCAGAGCTTTTGGGGGCATAAGTCTTTGGATGCCCAAGGGCCCCAGGGTACCGTGCAAGCAGGATCCCGGGGAGGACAAGAGGCTGACAGTGCATTTGCGTGGAAACGACTTGTGGAACATGGGGGAGTTCGAGCTAATGCCGAAGAAGCCTGTTAACATGGAGGCAGGCGCTCACCACTGGCTCTGGGCAAACCCTCCCTGCACCATGTACGAGAAGATTATCCGAGAGGAGGAATTTACTGAAGTGCTTGTCGTCACATCACCAGACAGGCGGCACGCCTGTGTCCCCTGGTTCGAAAGATTCACGGCAAGAACCGGCCTGAACGTCAAAGTTACACTACAGGCAAATTCTCTGGCGCAAGATTTCTGTACTTTGACGCGAGCGCGGAATCTGGCCGTTTCGTTCTCGACGCTGTCCAATGCGGCTGCTATCATGAGCAAGCGGGTGCAGCGAATATACTTGAGGCAGTTTGCGTTGAACAGCATGATGAACTGCAACGTTTGGCCAGGAGTGTCCTTGGTTCAGTACAGCTTACCTATCACGGAGCAGCATCATGAGCCGTACAACAACACCTATGCCGGTGTGACGGAATGGTTCCAGACATATGACACCAGCTCCATAACTCGATTGAAAGCATGCAAGTGAAAAAGACAACTCGCAGCCCCCTAGAGAAGTGTACGCAAATAATCGGTGATACGTTCTGTATACGTTACCCTAAGGGTCCAAGGACCCAAATAATAGGGTTTTAGGGCCCAAATATCATGAACACTATAGTATTTGGGCCCTAAAACCCTATTATTTGGGTCCTTGGACCCTTAGGGTTACAGCTGCCTAGCATTTTGAGAGCAGCTTGTGGAGCACATGAAGCTTTTAGGATTGCACAGGCTATTTAGCGCTTGAGGTCCCTTTGTCCAAGTACCTTGCTGTAAGGTCAGATCGAACGCGCTATTAGGAGCCATAATATAACCCCCAATTAGGTGTATCAGCAGGGTCTTGGCTACAAAAGGAGAAGTAGGTATCCACGGAGACAATGCGTTTAGATGCTTTCGTGGAGATGATGTTGAGCACGAGCTCAGAATCTGCACACTGCCGTTCAGCTTGGTAGCTTCTGTCACTGCGATCCCAATCTAGATCCCTAATGGTCCCTACATACTACAATCCTTACACTCTGGACGCCCAAAGCAGATCCTAACTTTTCAAACTTCATTTCAGCATCGCGCATGTCCGGGGTCCAGCCAGCAGTGACTTTTTGTATCTTCAGCCTACAGATTTGATATTTCATTATCTTAACTTGATAGTTGGGTAGGTACACTTGACGGGTTCTGTAAGTGCAACATAATCCGAAGTGTCGACATTTTTGGTCTAACAAACCCAGCAGTTGGGGCAAGCGTGCTGCTTGGTGGGGTCCAGGATGTATCGTGAGCGCCTTGGTAAGTACCACAACAAAGTAGCAGAAGATAGGGACTTCAAGGAGAACTGAGCGCGCGACGCAGCATGTCGTTTGATTGATTCTGCATGTCCTTTCTGCTGCATGCTTGCCCACGACAGTAATAATGTAAACCAGGAGCCCAAGAAAATTTGGGGCTACTGTGGCATTCAAGGTTTGCTTTGTGGGATTTGTTGAAGTCGGGACGTCGGATTGAAGTTGCTGCTTTCAAGTATAGAGCTTTCTACCACCCCTGAGCCCTAACCCCTAAACAATACACCCTCAAAGTTGTAATCCTTCTAGGACCCAGAACTGGGTAGGCCCCTGGGAGGTTTAATATTTTCCCTAATGGCTTTAATAGGGGATCCTAGACACGAATATTGTTCAAAAGGCTTTAGGGGCCAACCTGAGAAACAGGCCCCTTTTTTATCACCCTAGCAGCCGTTGGAATTTGTAGGGTTTAGGCCTGCAAAGAACTTAACCTAGCCTAGGGGCCTAAATAAATACCACAAATTTTGTCCCAGTTTCCTGGTATGATTTAGGTAGACCCCCCACCCAGAAATAGTGACGAGAAGGAATAGTAAGGATTATATTAGGGTCCTCTTCTATTCCTATTATACCACTATTACAGGGTGGGGGGGTCCTCCTAAAGTATGATTATGGTGCAGGGCATCTCAAATAGACAGCTTGGTTATTAAATACGTCACCTAAAAGACCTGAAAGCTAGTGTTTGTAACTTTCCCTCAGGGCTAGCCGTGGGGCAGCTGGGAACGTCAGGGTGCGCTACGAGCCCTGCTGCGCGGTGGTTAGTTGTATAGGCTTTCAGGTTCCTGTGACCGTGCAATCCCGGGCAAGCAACCCCTAAACTCAAGACTTTAGGGCTTATAGTCCCCCTTAAGTAGATAGAATATGGGATATATAGGAATCTTATTAGAATATATGCAAAGCTTACTTAAGGGGGACTATAAACCCTATAAGCCGTAAGCCTTAGTTCGTAAGTAGAGTCCAGGATGAAAGGTCGTAAATCTAGGTAGTATTACTAGGTATACTTTAAAATATACCATAATATAAGCTACGATATTAGAGCGTAACATATTTTAAATATAATCTACTATAATATATTATAACATATTATAATATATTGTAATATATCTTAATATACCATAATATCCTGTATATAGGAATTATCATGTAGGGATCCACTCCCTCACTTTCCATGAAGCGTCAGCATAATTGCATGGGGCCAACATGGCCACAATTTAAGAATGTCCTGCATTGCGTGGCTTCCTGGCTCCAGCATAGTCCTGCAAAGGCAGGGATTTGGCCTGCTCCATTGCTCCGGCATCGTCCCACAAGAGAAGGGATTTACAGGCCATGGCCATAGCAACTGTATCTGGGTTGCTGTTAGCTTAGACTGAGTTACCATAATGGGTATATATATAGAAAACAATAGCGTTTACCCAATATAGTAACTTAAATTAAGTTACCATAATGGGTATATACGGTAATTAGTAGGGATTCCCAGTATAGTAAAAAATAGTTAAGTTATCGTAAAGGGTGTATATATATATATGTAGTAACTAATAGGGATTCCCCTGTGTAGTAACTTAAATTAAGTTCCTGTACAGCAACCCAGGTAACCGGGGGCGGCCGCCCGGACTTGCAGAGCCTCGATTGAAGAGTCATGCTGGATTTAGGGTTCTTTGTAGGGAGGGTTTAGGGTTTAGGGTCTAGAGCAAATGGAACATGAGATGGAAGCCATCGTCCCCCTGAAGTAGATAGAATATGCGGTATGTGGGGATCTTATTGTAATATTCCCAGAGCCAGATTCTATCTACTTAAGGGGGACTATAGGGGTTCATGGGACTTATCGTGTTTGGGGTCTTGGGTCAACTTGCGGGTTTGACAGTAGGGCATGCAGAAATGGGGAAAATGGCAGCTTGTTTCGTGGGGTTGAGGATTTAGGGTACGGAATGAAGGAGATGAACACATGGAAGCCACCCCTAGGGCTCCAGTTGCCTAAATAGTAGGTTACTGGCCTATGTAACTATAGGGTATATAGAATTCAGTTCCCATTATTTGGGTAACTGGAGCCCTAGGGCACCCTGTCATTCCTTCTTTTCCATGCGGACAGCCGGTGGGTGGGGACACCCCCGTCCGCGTCGTGGGTGGCGGCTGCCTTTGCTCATGCATGGCATAACTATCCCTGATTGAGTTTAATAGAAGCCCTACATCCTGAACCCCTAAACCATCATCATCAATAATGCGCTGGTGTTTTTAAGCGCCGTGGTGCGTTTGAACATTTTCCAAGCTTCAACACGCTTAACCCCTACATAATCCTTATGAAGCCATGAAAATGTATTGTTTATACGGCCCCCAAACCTACCCGAGAGTGGGGGTAAGGGATTACAGTAGAAGCCTCGGAGTTGAAACATCCGTGTCCTTCTCTGAGATCTGAAGGGTTTCGGGTTTAGGGTTCCTAAGGCCGCGTCTTAAGATTCTAGAGAGAGGTTTAGGTTTGGGGTTTAGGGTTCTAGAAAGAGGGGGACGGTGTAGGGTGTGGGGTTTAGGGTTCTAGAAGAAGGGTGACAATCGGCAACGAGATGCTGTCTCCATGTCCATATCTTTGGCTTCTGCTGTACGTAGGGCTCGAGGAGTTGATAGCGTGACCCGTAATCGTATTTCAGCCAAACCCTCCACCCTGTACCACCGGTGTAATCCCCAGATAATCCCCACATCCCCTGTATAATGTCGATATCCTAGGAGGACCCCCCTCCTTGTAATGGTGGTATAATAGGAATAATTATAATACGACCCGAGTATACACCTTATTATCCCTTATAGTGACAATTACTGGGCGGGGTTCTACCTAAATCCTAAACCCGTAACCTTAAACCCTAAAGCCTAAAACCCTAAACCCTAACCCCTAATTACACCCCTAAACCCCAAACCCCTAAACCCTAAACCCCTGAACCCTAAACCCCTAAACCCTAAACCCCTAAACCCTAAACCCTCAACAAACTCCAAAGACCCTGAGGCCGATGTACCTGCCGGTGGCGAACGCGCCTCCATCGGGGCTCAAGTGCTCAGCATCTGGCCAGCAGCCAAAGGGTTTGGGGTTTAGGGCTTAGGGTCTAGGGCTTAGGGTTTAGGGTGAAGGGTCCAAGTTCCCAATAATTAGGGACTTGGGATTTGGGTAATAGTAATTGTAGTACTGGTTTTGGGTAAGTATATGATTATTGGGTACTTGGACCCTCAGGGAAAGGGTTTGAGGCCAAAGGTATGGGGTTCATAGGGTTTAAGGATCTTAGGGTCTGGGGTTTGAGGATCTTAGGGTTTAGGCTTTAAGAACCTTGCAGTAGGACTTACGGTTTGAGGTTTCGGCGTTCAGGGGTTTGATTAGGGTTAAGAATTTGGAGTCTCACTTTGAACCCTGGCACCCAACATACCTTGATTGTTGTATCGGGAACTTATGGGCATACATGGGGAGTGAAAAAGAAAGAATCGAAGCTACTTTTCTCTAAGAGTTAGGATAGAATTTGCGCTGTCATCGAGGAATATAGCTGAAACGATGCTAAGATCACTCATGGTCTAGACTACCTTCCTTAAGTTTGCCATATTGGGCTTCCTGGATAAGGGTTTCGGGTGTAGGCAAATAGCCCAAAGCAGGGTACCATGTATAGAGTCTGCGGACTGAAGTCAACATGTTTTAGATATTTGGAACCCTAGGGCTAAAGGACAATTACCCTGAATCCTAAGCTTCTTGAGCAGCAGCGACTGAGTGGCTTTTACCATCCCTTCTTTTCTCAGGGGTTCCTAGTCTGCGCCTGCAGAACTCTAAAGCCTGAAGAAAGGTATTATCGGCCCGTCAGTGCTTTGAAGGAGTTTGTAGGGATTATATGAGCTATGAATTAGTTGGGATTGATCCAAAAACGGAGAACCACATGGGATAGAACATGGAAAGTGAACATGGACACTGGGTTTCTACGGGGGAGGTTATAGGGAGCATGGGCCTGGATTGCTTGTACGGTCCTAAACCCTAAGCCCTAAACCTTAAACCCTAGATATGGGTCATTATTGGGAACCCTAAGCCCTAAACCCTAAACTCTAAAAGGATCCGAAGCTGAGGGTGGGGGCGATAGTCCCCCAAAAGTAGATAGAATATGGGGTATATGGTTTTTTAAAATTATGCCACAAGCCATATTCTATCTACTTAAGGGTCTCTATAGGTCTGCAAGGGGTTCAGTGTTTGGGGTTCAGGTTTGATGGTTTAGGGTTTAGGAGGTTTCCGGGACAGTGCTATAAGCCCCGGTATAGAACCAGTTTTCATTTCATTTTCGACTTTGCTTTTCAACGTGATGCTCCATAATTGGTAGTGTTTTAAACAAGATTAAGCCTTAAATCCTGACCCTTAAAGCCTGAACCCTAAGCCCTAAATCCTAGCCCTTAAATCCTGAACCTGTCAAGCTTAAATCCTAGCCCCTAAATCCTGAACCCTCATTCTTAAACCTGAGCCCCTAAATGCTGAACCCTAAACGCCCTAAACCCTGTACACCTGGCACGAAGACCAAAGCTTCACAGGCCTAGGATTTAGGGTTTCGTCTTTCGGGTCTTGGGAATGTAGGGCTCCGAAATCGAGTTTTAGGGGTGAGAAGGTTGTTTTAACATAACAAGTGGTTCGGGGTTCAGGAATCAAAAATGTTTTCTGTGAAGATGTGCAAGAGGCATTTGTGTTTGAGCAGTAGGTATGCATGCAAAACCCGCATCGAAAAGCGTAGCGTCACGGTAAGTAGCTGCACCCGTCCCACCAAAACCCCCCTAGTACCCTGCATTAAACATAGGGCCCCTAATGGCAGGTACTTAAGCCTGCATAAAGGACCGGCGTTTGTTTGAGCGCCCCGAGTTTCCTTAGCTGCGTAAGACCCTGCTCCACGTGCATTGATCGAAATTTGAAAGTTTCAGGAGCCGCCAATGACCATCAAACGTAAGCTCAAACCTTTGTGAATCCGAACAGCCCTAAATTCACAGCCCAATGTATCCCCAATTGCCCTCTATTCAGGCCTAGGTACCCACTATCAGGGGTCCTAAAATCCAACTAGGGGTACGGGGAGGGTCTTGGTAGGTATCGTTTATATAGCTTAGAGCCACAGGAAACCCTGATCCTAGAGCATCGCTGGCTCATACGATCCCCAAGCTCTTGATCCAAAAGCTCTCTATGAGGATCTGTAAGGACGTGTTGTAATATTGGGAGAGTGTATATAGATAGGGTTTTGGGGTCGTAGGCTTTCCGGGGAGCCAATACTTCTTAATTAAGGAATACGCCTTAAATTGCAACGCCTTCGGCGGTGGCTCTAAAGGTGTTGTAGAGTTTAGGGTTTAGGGTTAGGGTTTAAGTCCGGATGGATCCTTTGAGAGAGAATCAAGTATCCGCAGCCCTAAATTTCATGGTTCAGCTCACGCACCCTACATGTCATGAAAATGTGGAAGCCTAAAAAATCAAGGAATACTGTTGTCCTAGATTACTTGCATGATATTGTACAGGGTACCTGAATTACGTGAAACTTACAATGATACTGGTAATTATTTGCGATTCTACAGAACTGAGCTTGCCTTCTGGGACATTGAAGCCCTAATCCTTACTGCCCAGGACTGAGTCCATCTCACGTTTCAGAATTTGTTCACTTTAGTTCGCCATGCTAGAACTATAGAGACCCTGACCCGGAACCCTATACACCCCTAACATGCCTAGTTTCCATGCATTTCGCATTTGGTTTGGCGCTGTCACCAGGATCTACTGCTCATGCGGCAACAGGGTTTGGACCCGTTGGTCTTTGCAACTGAGTCTTCCGTGTGGCTCCTGGCCTAGAATTGAGTGTTCAAAGAAGAGTCTTCAGGGTTTAGGCTTTAGGAAGGAGTCTATGGAAGGTTGAGAGGGTTTGGGATTCAGGCTTAAGGGCCCCAAGCCCTCGTAAGCCCCAAACCCTAGGATTTACGGTGAGCCATGGAGTCAAGGGATGCGTACATCAGGACTCAAGAGCTGCTGCAAATACCGAAAAATACTGGCAGGCGTTAACATTTAGGGTTTAGGATGGAGGTTTTAGGGTTTAGGGTCTATAGTCAGCTTTGAATAGATCGATAGAATATGGCTTTGGGTATGTTAGAATAAGATCCCCATATACCCCATACTCTATCTACTTAAGGGGGGTTATAGGCTCCTTAGAGACCCTAAACCCTAAACCCTAGGGTCCAGGCTCTTGAGTAGGGTTCAGAGGTTTTAGCCTCTCTTTCGGGATGCTGCGGAATTCTGTTTGTTGCTCCGGGTGGGAACTGCGGGTTGATCCAGGGGGCCATGGTGCAAGATGTGTATACATATATATATATAGGGCTGTATTTACGGTTTTCGGTTATATAAGGGTTGTATAGGTGTATATATAGGGATAATGGAAAAGAAAAAGGAAACTAACTACTAGTATTTGGGGTTTATGTAGGCGTATCAGTCTACACTCCTTAGAGGGGGTTATATAGGGGATTTTTGTAGGGGTTATCAAGGGGGATACTAGGAGTTTAGAGTATAGGTCATATGGGAGTTGATCAAAGGATCTTTTTTGGGGAGCTTGTTTAGGGATCTTGTAGGCCAATGTTCGCGGTTTAGGGTTTTGGGTTTAGGGTCTATGAGGACATATCTGGCAAAGTATTTTCTATAATGGCCATCATTCACCACAGATGCATACTTCCAACAGCGGGGCGTCCCTCTATACCCAGAATCCTACAATATGTTGTATTGTATCCACTTCCAGAAGGTAAGTGTCCATGTATGGGCGATGTCCTCTGACAGCTTTCTATCCACACTACCTTGGCCGCTTTGGCCTCAATTGATATCTGGTTTGGGGATGTCCGGCCAGGACCCTGCACACAGTAGTTGTGCTGTTGATGGATCCTAAACCCTAAACCCTAAACCCTAAACCGCCCCAGGGTCCCTAGACTACTGATTCACAGGGCTTGGGTCCCGGGTCCAGGACGCTCAAGGTGGTACAGGATTTCTTCTATGAGCCGTATGGTTTAGGTGGACTCCCCCTCACCCCAAATGGTGGTATGATAGGAACATAGGGTACCCTAACATAATCATCATATTCCCTCATAGTCCCTGTTCTTGAGCGGGGGTCCACCTAAAGTATGGCTCTGCGCTTCTTCCATGGAACCCAAACCCCAAAACTCTAGAAGTCCCAACAAACCCCGTAACGGAACCCGGAGTTATACCCTAACCCCAAAAAAGGTAGATGCACCTATAAAAACTTGAAAGGACCCGGTTATACGTCCCGTGGGCCTTCGGGTACTGGGTTGCTGTTAAGGAGCGTCAAATTAAGTTGCTATAGTAATTAAGGAAATCTTTTTATTCACAATGTACCCTATTATGTTAACCCTAAACGGTGAAACCTGAAGACTATAGACCCATATCATGGTAGCATAATTGAAGTTCCATAGCAGCAACCCAGACTCTAAGGATCTGAGCATACAAGCAATACCTACATTGGGACCCAAAGTCTGAACTTATTACCGACTGTGGGCTATTTGGATCCCTGGGGAGAGTGTGTTTCTGTAAGCTTGTCGAGAGCTTTGGATGGTTGGCTCAGAGGCCAACTGCACCAGGGATTTAGGGTTTAGGGATTTAGGGTTTAGGAGTGGTATTTCTTTAAACCCTTGACCATATTAAATCTGCTAAAAGGGTTTAGGGTTTAGGGGTGGTCTTTAAACCCTTAACCCTAAACCCCCCCAAGTTAGGGGTATTTGGGAGGTCTAGGTTGGCTTCAAAGGAACAAATGGGCAGATGCAATGCCAAGCTGGGAATGGTCCACCCACGGAGTGTGAGATCCATTCAGTTAAGTTATTTGGGTTGCTGTGAAGGAACTTAAATTAAGTTCCAATACTATTGGTATATAGTAACTAATGGGGTTTCCTCATAATGGTAACTTAATTTAAGGTGCTTAACAGCAACCCAGCAATCTCCACCCGCGGTATTATAAGCAGCCCGAGCTACCCCAAGTAGGAACCCTAAACCCTAAACCCAACAGAATGGAATGATGGTTCTTAAAAATGACAGGGAATAATCTAGCTAATGCCAGGCCTGAGATCACATGTTTTGGGGTTTAGGGCTTAGGGTATAGGGCTTAGGGTTTGGGGTTTAGGGTTTAGGGTTTAGGGCTTAGGGTTTAGCGTTTGGGGTTTAGGGCTTAGGGTTTGGGGTTTAGGCTGAGGCTGAACTTATGAGCTCTGAGCCCAAGCGCCCACAAGCGCCCACAAGAGTCCTGCCTCTGGAATTCCTCCAGGAATCATTCCCCCTGAACCCTAAACCCTAAACCCTCCCCGAGGGGCGGGGTTATCAGAACTTCTTCCACATTATACATAGAGTTCGTATTTATGCTTACATGCCTAAATCCCTTCATTTAAGCCCCCTGCTTCGCCCTACCCCTGACGGGTCCAAGGTTCCAAATAATCGGGTTCTAGGGCCCAAATACTATAAAAATATTTTCTTTGGCATTCAAACCCTATTATTTGGGTCCTTGGGCCGTTAGGGTTCTACGGTGTCAAGGAATACAGTGGGCGCCGCCTCGGGACCGCAAAGGAGCGTCTTCAACGCAACGAAGGGGATTCAACCTGGAGCCGAACAGGACCTCAAGGGTTTAGGGTTTAGGGTTTTAGGGTGTAGGGCTTAGGGTTTAGGGTTTAGGGTTTAAAAAATCCTCAAGTAGATAGGATATAGGGCATGTGGGGATCTCATTAGAATATACCCCAAGACATATTCTATCTACTTAAGGGGGACTTTGGGGACTTAGTACGTAGGCTTCGTGGTTTTTTACATTAAAAGTGGGCTCATCATATAACTCCAAATTTAGAAAGCCCACTGGCTAAGTCCTTTCTGAGGAGGGTGGCATGCTGCGGGGCCCCTTTTCTACGGTGTTTTTAAGCTTGTTACTAGAGTGCAAGAGCGCAAAAGCAAGATTTCATTTGGAAATTGTGTACTTTTAACCGCGGTTCGGGTTTATGGGGGGCATTTCGGTCCCCAAATTAGGGTAACGGACTTTGGGGACTTAGGTGGGGCATGGGGCATCTCCTTTCACGTGTGTTTTGAGAGGCTTCTTTCATATCATCGAGTCAGACGTGGGTAGATGTTATTCTTCAAAGCACTTCTCAAGCTCGCCTAAATCTGATTTTTCCATGTGCGCAAGGAGATGTTAAAGTTGATTTACGTTCTTCGAAGGGGAAGTATGTGACCGTAGGGTGTATGGCCTCAACTTCCGCAAACTTGTTTGGGCCCCTAAACCCCAAACCCTGAAGTCTAAACCCTAAAGTTTAGGAAGAGTTTAGGGCCTAAACTCTGAACCCTAACCCTAGTGAACTAATCAGCACCCAATTATACCTTAGTTAATTGTAAACGCTAGCGCGCGCCCGCCTCGGCTGGCCGGGCTTCCCACTGTAGGAACATGTAATTATAGATATACAGGTATTTAAGTTAGGTATATGGATACAGTCATATGCCTAATACATACACAATAAAACCCTAGAAGTCCAACTAGGGACGCGCAAGTAGGACCC
>CAJNIZ010002555.1:0-25846 GCA_905231905.1 Symbiodinium pilosum
TTCTTTTGGACCTGTAGGGTATACCCCATAGTCTATCTACTTAAGGGGACTATAGGGTCCTAAGGAGGAGCATACATCAGCGGAAATCTCGATCTCTACCGGTCGACCTGTTCCTGCTGTCCTGCTGTTAAAATGTCTAGGTCCTTGCCATTGGGCTTGGGGGTAGTCCAGGGCATTCGAATCCCTTTATGGATCCATTCAGAAGTGGTCCTTCAGTCCCCCCGCCTTAAGGTTGGGATTCTGGGATGTATGGGATTTAGGGTCTGGGACTTGGAGTTTGGGTTTAGGTTTGAGGGGCTCAAGCTTCAGCAGAGGTTTGCATTGGCATCTTTTACCTACCCCCTCCCCCCCCCCCCGAGTAGTGTTTCAGCGACGATGAGCGTTGCTACCATTGGAAAACTTCAGAACAAGGCTTTCTGGATGGCATATGTTGGCCATGCTTAGGTAGGTCTCCACGAGACACCAAGCACAGAAGACCCCTTCAAACATCAATGGATTCCTCTGCCTGGTGTGGTGGATTTGTTTTAGAGGGTGGTGGGTTGGAGTTCCCGCGGTGGTTTGGAGTTTCATGGGCTGCTGACTGAACCCGGCATAGAATGGATCTATTCCATGGGCATAGCTACAGAAGTCTATGAATTTCACCAAGATGGCCCTCAACACGCATGGCCCCCTCGGGTGTTAGCTAGCTTTGCTTGGGGACCTTATGGGGATGCACAGGGCTGTTTAGTGCTCTATTACACCGGGATTAAGTTGCATTGGAGGTCTGGGAAGGAGTGGCTGACAAGCCCTGTGGGCTTAGTCCGGAGACATGATCTTACATTAGACTCATCTTACTGGTTCCTGGTAGGGAATATGGGAAAATAGTATATAGGAATTATCCTCCCCTATTCCCTACCAAGAACGAAGAAGTCACTAGATGTGAACATAGGCTGCAAGCTTTCTTCGAGGTTCCTGGATGCCTTACATGTGCACGCAAATGTTGATCAGCAGGCTGCCCTGTTGAAGAGTGGCGAGATCAACTGTGGCCCCTAGATACCTGCCGAAGTTGATGATAGGTAAAGGAACCTGGCATCTGGGCTGGCATCTATAGCCTCATCCTGACCAATACCCATATCCATACTCTGCCAGCAGGATCTGTTCCTGGGCTGTCGTGAGTCCTGGCGAAATGTGGTGGTTTCCATACATTTGCGGACCCCGATATAGGCCCCAAGACTGTTACGATCTTTATTATAGGGATCCCAAAAAAGGGACCCGTCATGTTCGGAAACCGCCCTTCCCTCTCTTGGACTGCTGTGATCAATGGCGCTCGCTGCCAAACCCAAAAAGAAGCCTCTCTCGTGCCACTGTATGACCCCAGTTTCCAAGTAATTGTCCATGTTATTTTCCATGTTCCTCTCCTCTGTTGGGTCCTTTATCACCATAGTATGCCTATGTAACAACCCCTTGCATCAATTTTGTTGTCTGACAATAGGCTTATAGCCGTACAGGTTTCTTTTTAATCGCCCTTGCAAGCATGAGCTTGTCCTGCAGGCCTTTTCCATCCTGGCCTTGCATTTGCTCCATAGTCTTGTGGCAAACAAAAACAGAGGTGTAGCTCCGACTGGCTTAAAGGGATCCAATGGATATTGGTCAAGGGATATTGGGGTAATATTGGGATAGTGGAAAATAGAATGGAAACTACTATTTAGGGTTTAGGGTTTAGGGAATCTTGAAGGCCTTCTCAGGCTTAGTAGAATTTGTCTCCTGGACACCGCCGTCGCCAAAAGCTCCCTTTGCTTAGCGGCACACCAGGCGCGGACGTTTAGAACTTCGGGGGAAACTGTGCAAAGCTTGAGGTGCAATTGTTCTAGAATATTCTAGAAGAATGACTTCACCCTGGACACGGTGTCGACACATCTTCTGTAACTTCACACGTTCACATTGACGTGTTGGCGCAGCTTTGCAGCTCACAGAAGACCAAGAAGCTAGCTGTAAATTCAAGTCTCAGAGCAAGAGCCCAACGAAGCGATATAATCCATCGATCACAACGCTGACGTTCAAAAGCACCATAAATCCATGAACCTTGTAACTGCTGTAGACTGGCAAACTGCACAAGGCCATCGCACCGTCAGCCAAGCACTCGTTGGGAAGATGATGTTACCAGTGACGTGCAAAGCCACGTTTGCTGGTCAGCCATGCCGGCAAAGACTCCGTAGCCACTCTGGCCGCATCACGCAAGCATTCGCATTGAAGACGGTAGTGTCAGCAGAGAGCGTCGAAAGGTTGGCAGGGCGAATTGGACCACATAGCTTGAACTCTGCTGCCACGCGTAAAAGCTTATGAGGCGAAAGAAGTCGCTTAGCGCCCGCTGCCTTGCCGTCATCGATTCCAACTCGGCCTGCAATTATTGCTGGGTTTCTGGCGGTCGGCGTAGCCGCGGGCGCAGTATGGCGGAAGAGGATGAAATCAAGAAGACGGCTTGTGCTTCCCAAGCTGCCAATGCACCTGGTCACAAGAAGCTCTTCAAAAAAACCTTGCTAGAACCTGGGGGCTGAAGCCGGCACATAGCTCGAACTCTCAGATCAAAACTCTAAGCAAAATATGTTCTCAAAATGAAGGTAGCAGGCTTGGCGGAGGAGTAGTTCAGCAGCATGTGTAGGTCCCACTAACCATGGATTATAGCCGTGCTTGGTCCATGGGTTCGATAGCCGCCTAGGATCAGTAACAGAGCTGCTGCAGAGGGTATGGGTGCTTCATCTTGGAAGTGCGCAACTCTGCTGAATATGAATCAGTACCTCCGTGAGTCAAGGATCTGCAACCTGAACTTCAACTATGAATAACATGCTCCTAGCATGTCGCTACGCATTGCGGCATGGCCTCCTTACCTAAGATCTTTGGGGGAGGCGCAGACCGCACACAAACACGTATCCTCATGGTCTCTAGATTTTGTTTTGCAACGCTCCACAAGGTGCTGGACCCGAAACCCTAAACCCAAATTGACAGGCTCCGGGGTTAGAAGTATGGGGCTCCGACCTCAGTCTCTTTCAGGGGGAAGGGCCCTAGTAATGTAGAATATCATCTACGACTTCTTGGGTATATCAGGACCCCAAGATATGAAAGACCCATACCAGCAGCCTGTGATTACGAAGCCCGAACGCACAGGCAGCCGTCCTTGCCACAAGTGATCGGCGTTCTGCGTCGCCTTGACCCAGCGCTGGGAAATCTGGCCGAGACGGTGTCAAAGGCGATCTGCCAGGGTACGGGGTAAGGTTGGTAGGGGATTCGGGCTTACGACATAGGGGTTAGGGCTTAGGGTCAAGGGTTGTAGCGGGCGTTCTGGGCTTTGGCATGAAAGGCAATCAGAAATGTCAGGGCTAGCGCTGCAGTATCGGTTGATAGCAAGGATAATGAGATGACGACGCACATGTTAGAATATCGACAGAGGTGGGAAAGTTGCAGCGCAGCCAGAAACCCAATACAGGAATGGCCGGAATAGAAAGGCAAACAAAAAAGTGTAAGTGCGTTTGCGAAAGATACTGTAACATGCGTTCTTATCGTAATGAGCACTCTTAAAACTACTCAGAAAGCCAGTGGTCATGGCAGCAGGTCTTGAGTACATGAAGCGCAAGTAGACAACGTATCAGGCTTTGATAGTAGCAATTGTGGTGGCTGTGCAACAGCAAGCCCCCCATATATACTATACAGCTAGTTTCCATTTTCTTTTTCATTACCCCCAATATTACCCCAATATACTATATAGTAGTTTCCATGTTCTTTTCCTTAATCCCTATATAACCCCAGTATGACCTCAAGCTGCACGAATTCGTGTGAAGAGTAAGTCTTTGAAGAGGTATGGGACCTTCTACAAACTGAGCTTCAAGACCTTCGCACCCTGGAAACCGGCAAGACAGAGGGGGCTGCACCGACTGGAATCTTGACGCTACCTCAGAACTAGGTCCTTCTAGGCAGGCGGTTTTCTGGTTACATGGGGATCATCTTTTTGTGGTTCCTTTGCAAAGACTGTGACATGTTTCAACGCATGCAGGATGCTTCTTCTGCGTGATATGTAGCCACCTGCCTGCTTAGGCTCCCAACATTCCTGTAACAGCCGCATGAAGAAGGTGCCCACAAAATGAAACTTAAGGATAGAGATTCATGCTCCTACGATCCCCAACGATCCCCAGAATCACGTGTATGGCCTGCTCCCAGCACTTCCACCACTGTAATGGTTTCATGTCTGTCTAGAACTTACAACTAGAGAAGACCGCACGAACCTGTTTGTTGTAAGCGCTTAGTACACTAATAATACGGCGTTCAATGACCTTGTCATATTATTGTTAGGCCTTTGCACCAGCTCTGCTACAGATGTTTCAGCTGCTGGTGCGATCTCAGCATAAGCACCTTGATAGTTGTTGTTGCTGGGACATGGTTGAAACCCCTGTCTCAATGATGTCAACAAGGTTATATATACATACATATGTATATGCATATATAAACCAAGACAATCAGCAAACGTAATCACCAAAGCACATACACAAGCATACTAGCAGACAAACAGACACCGAGATGTGTTAGCACACCAACACAAAACAGTTTAGCAATAGAGTAGTAATACAGTGAAAATGTACGCCGTAGTAGTCAGATAGTAGTAGAATAGTAACATAGTAGTAATATAGTGAAAATTGAGTAGTAAGATAATATGATAGCACAGGAGGTAATATAGCAATAACATGGTCACAGAGACCCACTCCGCTACAAGGACCCTGCCTTCTCCCTCTGACAGCAGAGCAATGCGAAATGCACCCACGCACCTCCACACAAACTGGGTTGCTGTCAAGAAACTTAATTTCAATGACTATATTGGGGAAACCACATGAATTACTATACATACCCATTATGGTAACTTATTTTAAGTTCCTCAACAGCAACCCAGCAAACAAGCCCTACTGGGCACAGAAGCCCTCTTCTACCTTGACGGACCCTGGGGCCACCACGGGGTAGAAGCATTATTCATACAACGCGTGTGGAGATCTAGGGGGCAGTATCTATTGTTGTACAGGTGTGGTAGGGAAATGAGCCTCAAATAACCCCTATATAATCCCAGTTTCCATTTCATTTTCCATGTTCTTTTCCATTTGATTCTCCATTATAGGGCCCTAAACCCCATATTATTGGGTACCATAACGGTTAGCCGCCTGGCTTCAGGAGCGCTGCTACTGCATCTTTTCGCGGTTGGGCGCCTGAAGTGCCTGCAGGGCTCTGGCTTTGATCTCCCATCGGATGCTGTACCCCTCATCTGTGACCTGCAGAAGTTGACTGAGGTTGCGACGTGGTTACTGGGTTACCCATCCCCTGAACTAATATGGAAGCCCACAAAGTAGTTCTATTTAGAGGGGCTGGAGCTTCTTCATGGACTAGAGCTTTTTTGTCAGGTCCCTTTGGGGCTTGCCCGTAAATGTTTGGGAGGGTATGTGGTTCTCGCAGTCATGGTATGTTATCTTTTTTTGATCAGCTGCCTCAAGATGTTGATCCAGAAGCCCAAAGGTCCCATAAGTCTTGCACAGCTCACAGCCACCTACTTATACCGGGCTTCTATGGTTCCCTCCATGTAGGGATCCCCCCCAGGCTAAGTCGGGCAATAAGAAGGCCAAACAGAACCTATAACTCTTACAAGGGGATTTTAGGGGACAAACTCCTTGGCAACGGGCTATTGCCGCAGGCCCAGCGTCTCACACGGCTTGCAGTCGCGTCCTACGGCGCCAACATGTTGGCTCTGGTGGGACTTCTACAGCTGCGCGATGCCTGGCCACCTGAGGGAGCCAACCGCGACAAGGAGGGAAGCTCTGACAATTGCAGCACCATACAATCTTGTCCTCATTGTCGTCATACTAGTAGCAATGTAGTAGTAGTAGTAGTACTAGTACTAGTACTGGTACTAGTACTAGTACTAGTAATTGTAGTAGTAATAGTAGTACTAGTAATAGTAGTAGAATGAGCCAGGTATTCGGTCATGATTTTGCCGGCAGGCATAGAAGACAGCACTCCTAAATCCACACGCCGATTTCTTCTGGCAAGCACAGCAGGCATTGTTGCTTCTAGACAGACACGCCGATTTTGGAAAACCGGAGCCGAACTCGATTTTGTTGTCAAGGTTTCGTGTTGTCGACAGCTTGCTCCCAGGAAGCAGCTGTTATTGTTGGCACGCTTTCGTGTTGTCGACTGCTTGCTCGGAGGAAGCACTGTAGAGTCTTCAAGTTGAGGGGAAAGGGTCAACCACTCTACAAGTGCTTCTTCTGGGCAAGCTGTCGACAACACGAAAGCCTGCTCGAGGTCTTGCTCCGGCTCTAAAGATCAATGTGAAGTACAGGTCCAGCAGGTGTAGTAGCCATACTGACAATTTTGCTTGCCAGAAGAAACCAGCGTGTGGGTTGACCATTCTGTCCGCTATGCCTTCCAGAATGCTACTCTGATACTCTGAGACTGCTTGAACATCGTCATGCCTATCTTTCAATGCAAGCCTGCAACATCATGACCGAAAGGCATGCACAGGCATTCATCTGAATCTGGCTCATCAGAAGAGCCATACAGGGGGTTGTCACAACGGAGACTCATGGAGAAGAGACTGGAACAGAATTCAACAGAGAGTGGGATTGTCTGGTGGCTCATGAGGGATGGCTTGCTTTACGTCTGATTAACTGAAGGCATGGAAGCCGCTATAGCATTAGGTTCTGTGGGGACACGAGGCTAACATCGATGAACATGCAGAACAAAAACCGGGTCGCTTGCTGTGATCCAGCTTTCGTCCGCGCTGCTCTCAAGTGTGTAGGTAGGTTCTGTAGGGACACGCGGCTAACATCGATGAACATGCAGAACAAAAACCGGGTCGCTTGCTGTGATCCAGCTTTAGTCCGCGCTGCTCTCAAGTATGTAGGTAGGTGGGTGGGTGGGTAGGTAGGTAGGTAGGTAGGTAGGTATGTAGGTATGCATGCATGTATGTATGAATGTACGTATGTAAGTACGTACGAATATATGATACTGTAATGTAACATGTTGTATTGTAACGTGGTGTAGTCCAATGTAATGTATTGCTATGTTATGTTATGTTATCTTCATGTACGTAGGTATTCTTTTCTACGTTTCATGCCGAACCTTCTTTTTGTCGCTACCCAAAGCCAAATTGCCAACCCGTCCCATCGACATTGGAG
Organism: Symbiodinium pilosum; assembly: GCA_905231905.1. Taxonomy (NCBI): domain Eukaryota; class Dinophyceae; order Suessiales; family Symbiodiniaceae; genus Symbiodinium; species Symbiodinium pilosum. Next base: position 7,185 of record CAJNIZ010002555.1, read on the forward strand.
CCCTCTGAACCACAGTCGGCCAAAAGATGAGCAATCAAGACTCATAATTGTAGCTGCAAGGATGATACTGCAAACCAAGTGCCCAAGCATGGATAGTTTTGACTTCGGGCCGAGCCAATCGTAACTTTCGTGTTTTGCGCAGACCTCTCAATGTTTTGGACGCGCAGGTAGCGGCTGCAAGATACTTGCAGATCCCAACTGAGCGAGTGCTTGCTTACGGGAAGTTCAGCAAGACTGTGGAGGATCGAGTTTGGGTTTAAGGGTCTACGTAAGGTTTGGCATGCATTTTGTTCTCGGAGGGTTTCGAGGTTGCCCCTGCGGTTTCTCGCAACTGTGCCTTCTTCTACACGAAGTGGTGCCGCCAAAAGACGTTCTGAAATCACAAACAGGGCACACGGGTTCATCAAGAGTCCATATATTGCTAAGGGTGCATGAGCAGTGATGATGGCAGCCAAACTGTTTCGCTGCTCCTGTTGCGCTGCCTAACACTAAATCTTGCCCACCTCAAACTGGAGTCTCTGTGTTTCGGGGTTTTAGGGTTTAGGGTTTTGGGCTCAGGGGGGAACACACCTCTATGGGCTCTTTAGCTCTCATGTCAGTTTCGTGGAGTTTAAGTCAAGGGTCTGAGTGGTCTGCCTTGCAGCGTAAGCCCTACCGCGATCCTCTCTGTGACTGAAGGATGATAAGTCCTCGGATCGATTCAAGCCCTGGTGGATTTTACTCGAAGATGCTGGGTTGCTGTTAAGGAACTTAAATTAAGTTACCCTAATCGGTATATATAGTGAATAATAGGGTTTCCCCAATATAGTAGCTTAATTTAAGTTCCTTAACAGCAACCCAGGATGAGGGAGAGCTCATCCTGTCCATTCGGGGATCTGCGAGTCTTTGCTCTCCATTAGACGGCTGTCAGAAGCATACCATGACAAGACTATTGGAGAGAAGGCCTGGATCAGCAGCTGCTAAAAGGCAAAAGCTAGCTAAGGCATCATAATTTCACCCACCTCAGACTTTTCGCTTTTTTTCCAAGGTCTCCTTTCCACAGCAAAGGAACATTGATGATATTGCAACTGACTTGGCCTGCAACAACTGTGAGTTTCTGCACGGCTCCGCTCACGAGGGCATGGCTGGAGCAGTCCGCGCTGTCTGGGAGGAAGCGGAGCCTGAAGTACTGCAGCTCTGCGAGCTATTCCTGGGTTGCTGTTAAGGAACTTAAATTAAGTTACCATAATGGGTATATATAGTAAATAACAGGGATTCCCCAATATAGTAATTTCAATTAAGTCCTTAACAGCAACCCAGATTCTGATGAAGGTTTGTATCGAAGCCAAGATGAGAGCCAAAATCCTCTAGTGGGAAACCCTTTAGCGAGTGGCGGTAAGGAGCTTGCCGTAAGCAACCGTGTGGGTTTTGTAAGCTACCGTAAGCAAACCCGTTTCGCATGTTGCGCCGTAAGCCGCCCCAAGCTCTGAGTTGGGATTCTCGACGTTGTAACCGTAAGCGCCGTAAGCGTTTTTCAAGAAAAGCGAGCGCCATGAGCTAAACCTTGGGTTCCGTAAGCCACCGTAAGCAAATTCCTTTCCGTCAAAGAAACCCGATAAGAATTTTGACCCCCCGCTCAATTAGAGACGTCCCGATGATAAGGGCAGTAATATTATGAATGGAATGTGTAAGGGACCCCTGGGCCTGGAAAATAGGATGTGAGTAGTGTTCAGAAGAATGCTGCTGGTCTCAGAAGGATGAAGGGCTATCTTGACATAGGTTACCATGTCTCTTGGCTAGGTTTCCCAGAGAGCAGGCAGTACTGCACTGTAGGTATTGCTTGAAAGTCATAGGTATAATTTTCAAGAAAACATATGGGGCCCCAGCCATCTCCGTGCAGTCGGCATGAAGTTAGCTTTAGGCGAGAAGGTGTGATCTAACGAGGCTCAATGGTAGTCATCGGGGCCAGAGGATTAAGCGCAGTCAATAAATGGCTCGTACATGCAAACACCTCAGCCAAGCTACTAATCAGTGCAGTTCGGGCGCCGGAGAAGTCAACCCAACATAGGTTCTTTCATCCCCATATGCCCAGAACAGCGGACAACTCCCCTTCGTTGCCGAAACTCAGCGCCGTACCAGGAAGGCCATTGATGCAAAGGACTACAAGCGCTTTGTGGTCCGCGGGCAGATATGGAAATGTCTGCAAGCGTGATTGTCAAGCAAGGGCTTCCAGGGTCCATTCTGCTGAAGATAGTCGGCGCAAATTGACCCGTATTGCTTTGTTGGTGGGCAGTGTTTCATCTTGACATCCTGTTGGTATAAGTCATGCACCTTAAGAGGGGCGCCCAAGGCGTGCCATCCTTGCACCCATACTCTGCTGTTCAAATCAGAAGGCCGCAAGGTCTCTTAGGTCACGAACATGTGCCGCCATCAAGAGCGCAGGACCGGCTGGAGACTCCAAAGTTGTAAAGCCCTAGAAGCACGAAACCACGGAGTCGAGAATCTACCACCTTTAAAAAAGGCCAGAGGCACTCGTTGCAGCAGGTGACATGGTGCAATCCTGCAGCACCATTCTTAAATAAAAGCTTCACACGCCTTAAACCGTGCAGGTAGGCAGCGTTCACATTCAGCACCCTCCATAGTATGGAACCCATTGAGACTGTGAGTGGGCCTTCTAGAACCCCACCCAAAAGCACGAGTCCGCAATGCAGTCGTTGCGCAGTGCTCGTTCTACTGCCTGTGTAGCTCCTACTACAGAATGCTTGCTGCTACTGCTTGTATTGCTGCTATTACTACTGCTGTGCTGCTGCTGCTATGATGACCCAAGCCCTAAAGCCCCTTCCGCCTTCCAGATTGTTTCCCAGGTCTGTGGGCACTCCCTGGGTGGGGCAGTGAGCCTGCTTCTGGGGATGAAGCTGCGAGCTGAGGCCATCACCTATGAAATTTGAGGTGTGGAGTTTGGTGGGTTGAGGGTTGAGGGTGTGTGAGACTTTGAGGTTGGGTGTACGGCTTAGGATCTATGAGATTGAGGTGTAGAGTCTTCTCTGGGTTTAGGGTGTAGATTGTTCACGTTCGGAGTGTGGAGTTCAGGGTTTGGGGTTGAAGGGCTCAGGCGGAAGGGAAGGCGACCCGCCTGAAAGCAGATGCAGTGTGCATATTTTGTTACCCTATTTATATAACACCCACACATGTTCTGAAGACAAAGGGTCTACAGTTATGTTTTGGTGAAGCTCTTCATTGGAAGCGCTGGTCGTAACAGGATTCTGCAGATGCTTCTGGGCATCTAGAATGTTGTCCGGGGTTTCATACTGCAGGGTTTGATACAGGATTCGAGCTTTGGAGAGGCCAGCATTTTCTTCTGCATGGGTTGGACAACCCCTAGCAAGAGTGGTGAGGGTGCATGTCCTGATAGACTGACGAGCTGAATCCGTTAAACAAGTTGTGGCCCTTCATCTTTGAAATGCTGTGCCAGACTAGAAACATCAGAACCCTCAAGATTCCGGGTTAAAGCGGGGAGGCGCAGACTTACAGTCTTAGGCTGCGTCGCCTGTTTCGGAAAATTGCCACGTTATTGACAAAGCGGGCTACCCTAGGTAACAATACCTTAGACACGTACAGCAAAGTAAATGACACATGTTAAGAATAAATCAGAGCATGCAGGCAGGATGACATCACTCAAACGGGATATTGAGTTTTGCCATGAATCCTAATACCTGGGCCCCCAAAGCCAGTAATTGATACTGACTCCACGGTGCCATGGGATCCGAGACCCGCATAACCTCCCCCTACGCGGGTAAACCCTAAACCCCAAACCCTATGCTTTGAGGGCGATGTTCCGGGATGAAGCTTGAGATGGATAGGATTGGAGGGGCCCGAAGGGTCAGCAGGCTGATTGAAAAGTCCGTTATCCTCCTTCAAAAGAAAAAAACCTATGCTTTGCAGAGGAGACGCTGCCGCTGAAGGTGTTTGCCTTCGCAGCTGGACCGCCGCCGGCCTTCCAAGGGGAGGTCCGAGTCTTGATCTGCCAAGGATGTAATCCCACTGGGGGTTATATAGGGAATCTGTTTTGTTGTGGCTTTATTTGGGGAACATATTATATTGGGGCTATCTAGGGAGCATATTACGTTGGAAAGAAAACGGAAACTACTATTTAGGGTTTAGGTTCAGTGTGCGGTTCAGGGTGTAGCGCTTAGGGTTCCCAACAATAAGGTCGCCTGCCCCTTTAGCAGCTCTAGAGAGTTCAAAGCAAGCTGGGGAACATGAGAATTGCATAGGATTCAGGTTTAAAGACAGTCAAAGAGGAAGGCTTTTCCCTGGAAATCAAAGAAGAAGACCGGAAATGGAGAAATGCTGCCAGGAGTTGGGCGCAGCCAGGTAATAGCGATCAAAGAAATCTTGCATTTTGCCTTGGTCCCCGGAATCCTTTAGCAAGATCCTTACCGCAGGTGCTAAAAAGGGTCTAGCTCTAGTGTTGAGTATGACCTACGATATACGCGGGCTACTTTTGGGAGTATCCAGTAGTGGATGGGCGAGGGGATGCTAATGTTTGAAGTAGGGATGAGACCCCTAAACCCGAAACCTTGACATCCTAAATCCTGAATCTAAACCCAGTCCCTTGCAGTGTTGCCTTGGTTGTGAAAGCAGTCTTGGCTTCAGGTGTTTCAACTTTAGGGGTACTGTCAGGAATAATGGAACAGAAATAGAAACTGCTACATGAACGTCCCACTACATGTCTTGCCCGGGGTACATGTGGCCAGCTAGGTTGCTTGTCATTAAGCTCGGAATTCGGTACGCAACTGGTTGTAATCATCGTTGAAGTGCTGTTTGACAACTTGACAAGTGGCTGTGGGAGAGAGCGCCGTTTCTTAACCTTGCTCGTCAGAAGATGCTCAAGTAGCAGCCGAAAACATCTCATCCGTTCTCAGCCTGCATGGGGTATTTTCCAACACTAGGGCCATTTTTTCCACTTACCAAATACCCCGTGCCACTACAATTGGCGCCCCAGAAGGGCCCACAGTTTCTAGACTCTAGACCACCAACCTATGCCACTCAAGAATTTGACCCTTTGCTGCGCCAAGCTCTACCGCGGAGTCTCAATGTAAGGTAGGATGAGATTATATACGTATATATATATATATCTCTCTCTCTCTCTCTCTCTCTCTCCCTCTGTATATATATATAACTACTATAATGGGTTATATACATATAGTAGTTATATATACATATATACATATGTATATATATAATTCCCCAGGGTTCAGCGGCTTTGCGCCTTGATCACGTCTTTGGCGTCCGTGTTGTATCTTAGCACTTCCCGGCGAGCATCAACATGTCTCCAGCTCACCAGCCACCCTGTCCGTGTTAAGGAGGAGTGTGGATTCCTTTGTGATGCCTGCTTTGGCGGTTTCCATGGATCTGTACAGCTTCACAGTCCCAACAACAAAGGGGACCATCCAAGGATCCGTTGCCCTAATCCCCTAAAGCGCACCTGACAGTGCCCAAGGAGAGGACTTGGAGGAGGGTCTCATGTCAGTGATCAATCGCCTGGACCCTGTTCCGCATCTGTCCCTAGACGCTGCGCTACGTACCTGGGACATGAGTTAAAAGGGGTTTAGGGTACTGCGAACTGTGCGTTTTGTTGGCTTTTAAGCTCAGCTATGTTGGGAAAGTTCGGAAGTGCGTGATGAAAGCGGCGCTGGCACAATTTGGCGAGGCCTCTAAGATTTAGGGAACTCAAGATCCAGGTATGGTATTGGCGGCAGAAAACTTGGCGAAAGCTGGCCTCTCTTGGCAGCAGATTCTGTCGCTGGCCACTTGGCACTTGTGCTCTCTTACATTTCTTAACGCACACTGGGGAACCATGCATGAGGAAATCCAAAAAGTTCCTACTCAGTTGGACATGGCTGGATCCCACTCAACTATATTGAGTAATGAGTCTAATGAGAGCACATCCCACCGGCTACTGAGCAGCCTTCAATTTAGCTGAGACCACTTTGGGGCACACTGTCCAGGGTGAAATTTCATGAGCCGAGTGATCCTTACATAGACCAAGGCTTCAGCCACATGATTGCGTGGCTCAAGGTTTGGGGTTCAGGGTTTAGAGATCACTTCGTAGGTTCTCCATCGGGTCCAAGCATGTTATTCGGCTTTCCCTCCTTATACTTCAACTTTGGCTAGATTGACTTGGCGTCCCAGAGCTCTTGCGAATGATTGCTCGTATGCAAAGGATGCAGTCATTCTTGGCCCTGTGGGCGTCTTGAGCCATAATCACAGCGTCACCTAGGCTGCATCTTACAACTGCCCACATACTCAGCATACATGCATGATATGTGATGCATATTCGGTACACTTACTTCACGTCAGCTAAGACTGTTTCAACTCGCGACGCACTGCTTTCGCCAGTGGTATTAGGAGAAAGTGGCTTCAACAAAGCACGCGCAAATGAAGCCTTCCAGTCCACGTGTCTGTCTCAGAGTCCGGGCCCCCTGATGATAAATTCAACTGCTGCGCCTGCATACAGGATTGAGATTGTACAAATTGGACTGCCCAAGGTCCTAAACAGAATGGGGCGGCTTGAATGCGTTTTCTTCGATAGTATGCACAGACTTTGACTGTGCCAGTGTGATCGCATACGTGGCATGCGGGGAAAGGTGATTGGCAGCAGTGACAAGTCCAGCCCTGCTTTCAAAGACCTGTTGGCTGATCTCCCCGATGCCGCCATTGCTCCGCTCAGGATACCAGGCCGCTAGACTCAAACATGGTAGTAATAAATGTAGTAGTAATAATAGGAAGAGTAGTAAGAATAGAATCAATCGTAATAATAGGAATAATCGTAATAACAGGAATCATAGTAAAATTAGCAGCAATGGCAATAATAGTAGTAGCAGTCATGAAGAGGCAGCTCGACTTGTTGGATTTATGGTCACAAGGCTAGCATTGATAGGAATGCCATTTAAAAAAAAAAAAAAAATCCCTGAAAGGGTTGAAACCATGGATACACCCCACATGTACCTTCAGGGGTATATGGTTTAGGGTGACTAGAATCCCCCTAAATAAAGGCCTAAGGGCCCTATATTATGGGCCCAGACTACAAATCTTAGAATCCCCAGACTCTGCTAGCGTTCTCTATGTGAAAATGGGTGAGTTTCTGAATCTCATCCTTACATCCTTACAGAGTGACCTCCTAGCCTAGCCCCTCATAATCCTTAATACCAATGGTAAACCCCAAACCCGTAAACCCTGAACCCTAAACCCTGACCCCGGGAGTATGTAAGGGTATGTTGTGTTAAGCCATGCTCGGGTTGTGAGAGCCACAAGACTCAAGAACCCTAAGCCTGCCCAGGCAGCGCAGTTTGGCTGGTGGATGCTGTGGCAGGTGGGCGTTTAGGTATTTGTGGCTGAGGGATTTAGGGTTTTCGGTTTAGGAAAGGATTCCAGTCTTGGATTTCAAGCCTCATACTCAACATTGCTCGCACACAATCCCTACACAGCCCTCGATCGCCCCAACGAATCTTGAAAGGAAGCAAGAGCCGAAATCCCCCTTGCAAGCCCATTGCAGGCAGGCAAAAGGCGGGGCCAATGGTAGCAGTATGGGAGCACTATGGACATGTATTGACATGTAATGGTTTTCTGTAAACTAGCCCGACCTAGACTCCGGGCCCTGGATCGATCCCTGCAAAACAAAAAAAAAAGCAGCCAAATGCATAGGTCGCCAGATTCTTGCCGTCGACCTGACTGAACGACTTGACGACTTCACACGGGAGCTTCCCGAGACTGGGTTGCTGTTGATGAATTTAGATTATGTTACCATATCAGAGTAGTCAGTGATAGGGCTTCCTTATTGCTATAGTGACCCTAAACCCTAAACTTGAACCCTAAACCCTATATAGCCACATTATACGAAATAACAGGGTTTCCATATTATAGTAACTTCAGATAAGTTCCTTTACAGCAACCCAGGAGATCTCTGTGGCGCAGTCTGCACTGGATCATGCCTCTCGGCTTTATGTGGGCTTTTTTCCCAAAAATGGGTCCTTAGGTAACCAGAGGCAAAGGCGGGGATACAAGGGATCTATAGGGGTCCTCATTTGGGATTATAGGGGGCTATTTTGACAAAGACCCAAGTGGCTGCCAAATGGAGATTGAGGCTTTTTGAAATAAATTGTAGTCGTTTCCATTTTATTTTTGATTATTCTTTTAAATAAGATCATGCCAATATTATCCTTATGTAATCCCTATATAATGGAGCCTGCATGAGTGACCCCTGGCAGCTGGAGTTTGGGACTTTGCGGCTTTCCTTTTTCAATGCAATGTGTTGACCTAAGAAACTCACGTGCTCACGTTCATAAATCTCTTTACGTGGTTCCGTGGGCAAGGTAGCTTAGTGACCGAAAGCTGATGCACATCTGGAGTGCTAGCACTAGGAGGAGTAGTTCTGCCAAGGGTTACAACTGTAATGCTTGTATTGTTCAGTGCCGCAGAACTGCGCAGCTGCACAAAGCCACAAAAAAAATGCTGCCAAGGTGATGCCCGCCTATGTTTACAACATGGACAAGGCCATAAAGCGCCTTGAGTACTAGGACTTAGCTGAAACATTCGGTTAGGGTTTGCAGCTTTCTGCAGCTTAAGAATTTCAGACCCCATAAACCCCGGATGCCATCCCGGTAACCTTACACTGTTCATGATTTTCCAATGACGTTGTTGCGATTTCCAAAATTCGGCGGCTATTTCTGGGGATCGTGACGTCAATAGTATATATATGTACACACATATATTTCTTCTGGGCCGCCGATCTCTGGAAATTATGAGTTGCAATCTCTGCAAGAAAAACTAGCGTAGGTATATCTTCATTGTTGCGATTGCAATCCTATTTCCACAATATGTGGATTGAGGAGTTCTCAAGAATATGAAACTATTTTTTAATATCATATTTGACATTCTTTCATTTATACGAATTATTTGCAGAAAGCGAGATATATATGGGCGGACGTCAAAATACCATCTATGTAAAATATGAAAAAAGTGCGATACGAGGTTCCGCTCTTGCCGGTTTAGTCTTCGCTACAAGGCGGCACCACCCCTATATGCAGGTTTCGGGCTCTCCCCCATGTAGGCNNGGCGCTAGGATAGCGCTAGCGTGGCGCTAGGTATTCCTTTGATCACAAGGCCTATGGTAACGGTTACGTGGTATGAGCTGAGGACGCTTGCGTGCGAAAAATTAGCCTTTCGGCTTGTAGGGTAGGGTAGCTGGCGTCGAGGGCATGGCTTGGGGAAAGGAGGAAATCCGCACCTGAAGGAATAATCTCAAAACCTTTCTAGCCCCAGAGGAAGACAATTGAATGACATATTCCAGATATATACTGGCAGCGTGTTAAAAATTCGAAATCACGAGGCAAAATATATTCTAGGTTGACGCTAGCATTGCGTTAGCAAATCTAGACAGAAACAACATTCGGCGGCCACTTGCCATCTAAGATATAAAGAAGCTGTACTAAGATATTTATTTCTAAATATGATTGACATAGAAGATCTGGCGAGGGGTATCTTCAACGAAATCCTAACTAAACCCTACGTTCTCCTACGACCCATTGAACGTTTCCCCCGCCCACTACTAGGAAGGATAGATATTGAAGATACACTTCAACCTACGCGTATTACGGATCTGATGGAGGATGGCAAGTCCTAAAATGAAGCCACTAATACATTTTGAGAGGTTTTGATAAGGGGAGATAGAATTAGTACTATTCTTTTTTATATCTCAAATCTATTTTTCTCGGCACCATGATTTTTATAATATTTACATTTTATAGAAGAAGGAAAATTAATAGCCTTCTATATATTCTATTTGATTATGACTTCTATGATTAAGAAAATGATAGAAAATTGAATAATTTGGAATAAATAAAATATTACGGATTTCCTCCGAAGATCGGTCTCGATTAAGTATGAAGCCGCTGGATCTTCTGTAGAAATAATATATTTTTATGAAATTTCTCGATATTTTGGAAAAGCGGGACCCGGGTAAATGGATCTTAATTAAATACAAAGCCGCTAAGATTTCTGAAGCAATCTATTAGGCAGACTCGAATCCGTGGAGGCGGGGAAGGGAGGTCGCAGGACGACAGGTTGCCAGCGGCGCGGGAGGGGCAGGCGGCGGGTCTAGGTGGCAGTGGCGGCGCGCGACGGGGCGGCGAATTTGCGGTGCGAAGGGGGAGGATACTTCTGAAAATTGAGAATCGTATTATAATAAGAAATTGCCGAAGCAAGCTATTCATATGATGAAATATTACGTGATATCGTATTATTAAGATAATTTCCCAATCTATCTATACTATGCCAATCTAGAATATATTATATTATGCGTATATTTATATAGATCGCATGCGATCTGATTCGAAAATGATTTTCTAGATATATCGGATATCCGCTGCCAAATTTGAAAATCTTGATTGGCGAAAATTAAATATGATTTTCTATAGAATTAGAATTAAATTCCCAGAAATTGGGATAAGATATTATAATCTTGAAAGGATAGGATTTGGAATGCCTCCCTTCTGATTTCATTAAAAATTGAATTCGAATGAATGAATTCGTAGAATTAGCAGATAACATATTATAATCTTTCAAAAGATATTTTTCATCGTAGTGGAGCAAATATCTAATATCTAATTTCATCAATAAAGATATATAAATCATATAATAGATGAGCTTATCGGATCGGAAGATATATGATCTATCAGATTATCGATCGCATATATTTATCATGATCTTCTCGGAAAATCTACGATATATGAAATCATAGAATTAGATAGATCTAAATCGAATTCCAAATTATTTCGATTTAAAAAATTCCAAAATAAATTTCATATACTTTTTGTTGAAATCTCTTCTAAATCATTTTTTCAAAATATTCTAGATAATTATCATAATTCACAAAATAATTTAGAAGAATAAATTCCAAATTATCCGAATATATTCGAAAAACGATCAAAAAAATCTATAGAATAGATTGTAATAAAATATAATTATCGTCTCGCGAAGAATTAATAATTTGATAAGCTTATCACTTATCATATCTCATAATGACCTAAAAAATCGGGATATATTAGAAGATCGATCTAGGAAAATATGCGCAAATAGAAGAAAGAAAAAATTCGTAATTCTTTTAAGAGATCGCTATCCGCTGAGGATAATCATAATCATATCTCTTTTGATGCCTCCAGGCAGAACATAAGAAATATCGTAGGACTCGATTTTCGATTCTAAGCCGAGCGTTACAGAACCTGAATCTGTCTGTTGCGCGTGGAGAGCTAAAGGGCCGGGCACTAATAAGATATTATCTGGGAAGGAGTTCTCAGAGTTCTGATGCCGGGCGCTATTGCCAGGACGTTGCTATCATGGCCCTGTCGCAAGGAAAGTATCCAGGGAGTTGTTAGTATAGAGACCAAAATCAGGGCGTTGTTAGGCAGCTGCCGCCGAGGCATTGTTGGATATTTTTTGCCAGGATATTCTTGAGCGCAAAGAATAAATTCTTGATAGATTGTTGCTATTAGTATTCTATTGCAAAGGGGAAGGAATTTTTGGTCCGAGGGCCAACGACCAGGGCGCTGGTCGAGAGGTTGTTGGATAGGGAGATATTAATATGAGAATAAGAATTGGTTATTATTCCAGGGAATTATTGACGTGAAGGGATTTTTGGGCACGGGGATTAAAGAGTGTTGACCGGAGGCAGATATTATTTGGCGGCTCTTTCCGGAATATTATCTCAATTGCAGGCAGGCTGGTCGGAAATGATCTGGATTTTGCGGCGCGATTATAAGATTATTATTGTCGGACGCATTTACCTGGACGCTCTCATCAGGATATTAATATATTGGATAAGGAAATATCAATATCTTATATATCCAGCCTTGGGGCGGGCACGCGAGATCCATATTTAGGGCGTCGTAAGAATTTTATTATCGATATATAATTTGAGATTATTTGGAAATCATTGTCGTCGTAGGAGGTTGTCTCCATGATTTTGCGTAGCGAATAGATCTTCTGGGCATTCTTATCAATATTACTATCAAGAAGATTGATATTATAGGATTATCGTCAATGGAATTATTCTTAGATTGTCGAGAAATTCTTGGGGAATATTGACATCATAGAATTATCGGTCCTTCATATTATTAAGATATTGATAGCAGAAAATAAGGCGTTATTAATAAATATTATATAGGGAATTATCAAGATCAAATCATTATCCGGACGTTATTATCAAGAAATTTTCGTCAGCGGGATTATCGCCAGGGGCATTGATATTTCTAAGGCGGGGTTGTTGTCAGGTCCGAAATTATCTTCAGGGAATTATTGCTAGGAGTGTTTCTGGCAGGTTGTTGTCGCTAGGGAAATTATTCCTAGATTATGAGAGGAGCGTTGACGGAAGTAGGTTATTGGCGGGGACGAGAATTCGTTAATATTATAGGGATTCCCAAAAGAATGATACTAGTGGTATTAGGATATAGCGCAAGGAGCTATCATTATAGGGATCCTGAAAAATTGCGGTCTAAATCGAATAACGAATACGATGACGACATTTTATAAGATCGAAAATTCTTTATTCAATTTATTTCATATCCGGATATATCCAACGATAGAATCGATTGATCCTATCTGATATATATTGATATAATGAAGAGAAAATTGAATATTATAGAAATTTTTGACGATATATATCAATTGATAATAAATCAAAAGATATTTGCATTTAATAAATATCTTTATAGATAAATCGAATTTCTCGAAAATGAATAGATTTTATCTTATGATTATCGCTTATAAATATATCTCAATAAATGATATGATTATATATATATCGGTAATTCTCATAGAAGAGATTTTTTCCTGATTCTTTATTGAATATATATCGAGAATTCTAAAAATTCCGAATTTTGAAGATCTATAGGAATAAATGAAATTTCTATTTTTTTGGCCCGCAGATGATAGATCAAAATATCAGTTGGCTCTCGATTTATAGAATATCGGAATATTTCTACGTATATCGACCTATCGTTTTATTGATTTCCGAGATTGAATTATGATTCTATATCGATCTACTAATTTATCTTCTATCATTTCTATCAATCTTTGATCTTATCGATAGAACGATTTCTGAAATCTATTTATCTATCTATTCATTGATCTTTCAAATTTTCAATCTAATTAGGAAATATATCTAAAGATATATCTATCAAATTATCATTCTTTCAAATCATCAATCTATCGATAAGATTATCATGATGGCGAAAGATCCGTAGGCGGAGCTAGAAATTCATTCATTATCATTTGAAATTATTAATCTTTCTATCTATTCATTGCTCTCTATATCAATTCATTGAGGATTCATTTCTCGTTGATTTCTCGATAATTAATTTGGATGCTTTCTCGAGCCCTTCATCTAATAATATAGCTATCGTCGATCTATCTAAATTATTCATCTTATATTCTCAAAATTCGTATTTTTTTTTGATTAATTGATCAATCGATTTCCTAATCGATCTTTTTCTGAAGAATAATTTTTCTATTCTATTATCTAAATAATATTTAAAGCGATTCGAGAAATATCGATTCTAAATCTATGCGATTAAAATATTATGAACTAATTCGAATTTTCATAAATTTCTAGATATATTCTCAAATTTGAATCTATGATTTATTTCGTATCCTCATAATTTTAGATGATAATAAAATATATCTATATAATATAATATGACATATATTCTGAATAATATGAATATGATGATATAATTTGAATTTAAGATTTTATAGGAATCTCGCAGAATCGAATGCAAATAAATATTTCATAATATATTGATCTAAGAATGAAATTTCTGAATAATCGAAAATTATCCTAGCATAGATCTATTTAGATCTAAATTTCTACTAGAATATTTCTAATATATTATAGATATTTCATGAAATCTCAATTCTTAAATTCATATCTTTTCATTGACCTATAATAGATATAAAAATATTTAGAAAAATATTCCATTTCTTTTATAAATTCTACGGTACTGAGGGCCCCGGGAGGCCTTGAGGATTACTTTCGGTCTGAATTCGGTCCCGGTTTTTTAGGGCCCCGAAACCGAAATATATTAAAGAGGGTCTTCCCAACAATGGCCAGATCCTGAATAATGGCCAGATCCTAAACAAACAGAGTCGAAAATATATTAAAGATGCTCTCTACGCAAAATAGGGTGCAGCTACATTAAGCGAGATCCTTACGCATGAGACACGCTATATATTCGAAACGCAACGTTCCCTGAACCGCCATAAATGGTGTTGCTGCACGGGCTATCGTTGTCGCACCTAGCAGTTTCCCCCATGCGAATCGGCGCAGGTCTGCCTTCAATTGAGTGGCGAGCGCTCTGCTCAAGATTTTAGTGCTGTAGGTCGCATACGCATACGATTTACTTAGCCAAGATGCTAGCGATAGCGCAAAGCCGACCAATAACAGATTATCTTAGAAATCAAGGCGCGTCGACACGTCAAAATTGAATTATATAGCGCATCTTTCGTATAAATATAAATCGGACGAGAATTGGATATACTAGAATTAATATTAGACCCTCTTTAATAAATACCCCCCCTCCCCAAATATTATAAGACCCTCCGAAAAAATAGAAATTAAGGATCCTCAATACGGGTCTCCTAATTTCTCGCAATTCTAAAGTCCTTCAAGATTGATTTAAAAAGCATCGTGAATAATTTTTCCTATAATTTTAGAACCCAAAAATCACAACCCATTATAGGGGACCTTCCCAATCATTATTAGATCCTGAATAAGCCAGCCCGAAAATCTATTGTAGGAGACGTCTTCAATAATTAGGATCCAATATTATCAATTCTAAATTTGATTTATATATTCATCTCATCGTTATTCTTATTTCAGATCTGATAAATTCATCAGAAAGAATTCGTATTCTAAATATTCTAGAATAATTCTGAAATCTTGGAAATTATCTGCTTAGCATATTAATTTTTATGGCTAATATATATATATATTTTTCTTATATGAAGCCTTATTGAGGACGTCTAATTTCTTTTTTTCGGGAGGGCCTAGAGTTCAATTAGGGCCCCTCATTATTCAGAAATCCCAAACGCAGCTCTAGCTCTTCAAATGAAGATACCAAAGAAAAGGATGTTGGCGAAGCCCAGTGCCTCTGCTTAGCACTGTTGCTCGGACTGCATCTCGTCGGTGAAACAATGCCGCGCTGCCCTCATTGAAACGGCGCCTGTTCGGGTAGGGCTTTTTCCAAAACTACCCTGCTCCGGGTGTTTCTGCGATGCAGGCTCCCATGGGTATACAAGTGTAGGCTCCCATGGGTATACAAGTGTAGGCTCCCATGGGTATACAAGTGTAGGGCCCAATTTTCTGAAACAGTAATTCGGGAAGCCCAGAAGGGATGCAGCTGTCAACATCTGAGCCGTTGGCATTGGGCTCCAGCATCGGAACCTGAAGTCCAAAATGCCCAGCGCCCAAGCCCCCAAAAGGCTCCCAAAATGGAGCAACGAAAAGGATCCTACATGTTTTGCGCTGCATATGAGGGATTAAAGATTTCTGCAAACTGAAAGACTTGTCAAGGGGCCCAGGCGCGCAGATGGGATCAGAAAAGGCTTAGTCAAACAATAGCAAACATGGCAAGGAGAGGATTTTAGGACGTCGAGCAATACCGGCAGCTGAAGAATGCAAACAACTGTCAAGAGTCAATAGTTCAAACCACAAGAGAAACTGTAAAAAGTAGCTTCCATTTTCTCTTCCATTATCCCTATATATTCCCTATATTCCCCCTATAGTACTACGTTGCCCATACTACCCCTGTAAAGCCTTAAAGGAGGACCCTACGCATCTGAAAGCAATCCCCAGCTCCCCCTAGCAGCATTGCCGTTTAACCAACGAACAAATGCTCTCGTTGCTCCATGCTAAGGGTTTAGACACGCGCATCGCACAAACTGTGCAGGCTAAGGGTTTAGGGTTTAGGGTTTTCGGGCGGGTTGGTTAAACTCAAGTACAAGTTGTACATGTTGTACAATTCAACACCAAATAACAATGGTAGCAAAGATTGATAATGCGAATGCAGACAAGAATCATAACAGTATCATCGATTGGTTTAAGAATGTGGGCGACTTACTAGTGATGCCAAATGCGGAGTCCGTAGGGATAGTGAGGGCGACCCCAGTTAGACTTATTTTTCAATGCATGCTTTCAGGAAGGAGACCGCCAAACGCAAGGAGAGTTCTTAGTCTTCAGGCTGTTGTAAGAAAACACACTTGTATACACACTCATCACGGCGAGCGGCTGTGGCTTGGGCCGCGAGATCGCGCTCCTCAAGACATTTGAGGTCCTAAGTTTAAGCCCTGAACCCTGAACCCCTTTAGCCTTGTTCGCATCTTTCAAGCTACGCCTGAGATCCTACCATGCCACACTACAACTCTTCGAAATTCACAACCCCTGGCCGCCACAACGCGAGCCTTGCCTAAACATGGCTTACCTGTAGGTCTTGGTTAATGCGCCACGCCACCCCTGTGTGACTCTGCAACGAAAGGCGGCTCCTGCGTGGTTGGAAACCGCTTCGCGCACCAAAAAATGGATTCGCGCACCAAAACGGGTGATTCGAGCTCCGGGAGAAACACAGGATTCGCGCACTGCCCCGTGGGATTCGCGCGCCAAGGATTTGGGCAAAAAGGATCCGAGCCCTGGCACGGACCAATTCGCACACCAAGAGAAAACGGCGATTCGCGCACCTAATGGAAAGATTCGCGCACCAAAGCGGCTGCTTCGCGCACCAAGACTACAGGACTCACGCCTAGGCCGCTGTGGGCGGGCCACCATCGTCAGGTTCTGTCAGTAATAGAAAACCGCACAGGAACATCCAAAACCGTAAGCCGTAAAGACTCCCAAGCCCTCAAACCTGAACACCCCCAACACCCCCAAACCCTGAACAAAATATCCCTAGGCCCTAGACCGTAAACACCTTAGACTCGGAACCCTAAACCCTAAACCCCTCAACCCTCCCAAGCCAGAACAGCCCCCTGAACACTCTGAAGGCCTGAGCTCAAAACCTTCCACCCGTAAACCCTAAACCCCACATCTCCCAGCGAAATCCTAGAGCATGAACACGCAAGCCCAAACCCTGAACATCCCAGCTCTAAACCCTCAACACTCCCAAACACTAAGACCTATACCCCAACCCGGAACCCTAAATCACTACACTCAATGTCAACCCCAAAACCCACACCCCAAACAGTCCGAAGCCCTAAGCCTTGGAACCCCAACAGCGAGCGAAACCCTGAGCCCTGAACACCCCCGAGCCCTAAGCCTTCAACACCCACAAACCCAAAAAATGCAATCCCAAAACCCAAGCCCTAATTCAACCCCAAACACTGCCAAGCCCTAAGCTCTAGATCCTAGACAATGCCAAGCCATAAGCCCTAAACCATGGAAACGTCCCAAACCCGAAGCCCTGTACACGGCCAAACCACAAACCCTAAACCCTGAACGCTAAACCCGCAGTCGAGACACTCCAAACCCGACGTCCTAAACCCAAGCCACACCCTAAGCCCAAAACCCTAAACCCTTGACACCGTTAAACGCAAAGCCTCCGCCCTAAACCTTAAATCCAAATATCTATGCCCTATGCAACGTTTAGTGGGCTCTGGAAGTGTTGGCATTCGTGTGGCTTGGTGCAAGACTCAGATCCTTTTGGTACATGCATCGGTTCCTTTTGATGCTTGAATCGGCTCCTTTTGGTGCTTGAATTGGATCGTTTTGGTGCTTGAATCGGGCTGGCGCAGCGCCTGAAACGTTGGTGCGTCAATCGGGTAGTTCCTGAATCGGCAGCGCCTGAATCGCGGGCGTTTGAATCGACAGTATTGAATCGGGGTTGGTGCGTGAATCGTGCTTTTTCGCCTGCACAACCTGCTCTGGTCTTCACCATAGTTTCTGGCTGAAGCTCACTGGCCACTACGTCCCCAGCCCAAACCCTATTATAAGGCCTAGGCCTTTTAAAATCCTGTCCAGCAGGTCTGTCAAACTATAGCGTTAAACCGTGACCATAAAGGGGGCCTCCAACAATGGGCAACTTCCGGGGCAACTTCCAAAACCGGGAGCCCCCGCACCATGCCCTTCAAACCCTGCATCACGCTTCTACCAAAAACATTATCTCTGAGAACTATATATACAAGCCCCCAATACTCCCTGTCAAACTCCTCTGCATCTGGCTGCTGCTCGTTGCGCTGCAAAAGCGCCACTGTCTGCCCAGATTGCAACGAGGAGATACTCTTACATGGTTGTTAAGAACCCTTTTTCCGGATTTGATTAGGGTTTATAGGATGTGGTTCGTGATGCTCGTCGTCGTCATCACCAACAACTAGGATGACGACGACGAGAACGAGACGGCCACCATCACGCCAGCCCATCCCTACCCCCACCCGCACCCCCCGCACCCCCCACACCCCCCACACCCCCCACCCGCCGCCGCCGCCGCCGCCGCCGGCGCCGCCGGCAGCAGCAGCAGCAGCAGCAGCAGCACCAGCACCACCACCAGCAACAACAGCAACGACAGCACCACCACCAGCAGCAGCAGCACCACCAGGCACCAGCAGCAGCACCAGTACCAGCACCAGCACCAGCACCCGCA
>CAJNIZ010002556.1:6762-17843 GCA_905231905.1 Symbiodinium pilosum
CCTAAATCCTTAAACCCTTAAAGCCCTAAGCCACTAAACCCTGAAACCCTAAACCTTTAAGCCTCCAAGTTATCCAAGCATCTCGTAGGCCCCCTGCTCCAGTATGCCTGGTCCAGAAGTTCCTTGGCCAACAGAATGTCAAGTTTCCGGATTCCAGGAAATACCTTATTATGGGCTAGAATTCTTATTTCAACTTGTATACTCTGAGGTGTGATAATCATAGTTACACGTTATCTCACTTATTTGTTGTATGAATTGGGAGCGGGGGGCGACGCCTCTTTCAGGTTTCATGGTTGCAGTCGACCACTAATACGTAGGGAAGTTAACTTCCTTGACCTTGTTGGCTTTGTCACGAAAGGTAGGCCAACATAAGTCTGCCGCACGCTCTCCATTCTGGTATGTTGCTGCATGCGTGGCAGGCAAACTGACTGACTAGCTGCCCATGCCTTGCCAGCCCCATCCTATGCCCTCACCTTGCTGGTTCCAAGTATGGAATGAGGATATCAGCCCTATATGAGTCATAGTCTAAACTCCTAGTATCCCCCAAAATATTCCTCTAGTAGTCCCCTAAATAGTCCCCTATATAGCCCCCTTTAAGGAGTTTAGAGTCTTGCTCATATAAACCCCATTTCATATGTTCCGTTATTGCATGTAAGTTACCATGGTCCATGCCATGGTCTGAGCCCTCTAAACCCTGAACCCTCACCCCTAAACCCTACACTTTAAACTTTAAACCCCAAAACCCAAAACCCTAAACCCCTAAACCTTTAAACCCCTAAACCCTAAACCTTCAACCCCAAGCCCTCTTTGCCATCCGAGGGTCGCGGCGGAAGGCTCGGATGCGTCGGGGCTTTCGAGGCTCTGCCTTCCAGCAGCTGCGCCTCGCAGGGATTGCCCTCGCTTTGAAGGATGCTGGACTTGACCCCTAATCCGGTTTAGGGTTTAGTGTGTAAGTGTATTATTCAATAGTATTATTACTAGTATGATTGTTCGTATAAATTTCTTATTACTATACTGCTATTACATTAGCAGTATTATTACTATTATGATTATTGGTATTGTTACTACTCCATTGTTCTTGCTATGATTACTAACCCTTGCTGCTGGGCGCTGAATATGTGTCGAGGGGAGGCAAGGTAACATCTGTTGATCTTCTTGGATCGAGACCTCCAGCGAAGCAGCACCTCCTAAGTACTTGCCAGAGGCCGTCGGAGTGTGACCTTTAATGTCCTTTCGTTCTCTCGCACGAATATCACAACTTCACCATGGAAACTTCCCTCGCCTTGCGCCGGATGATCTCCCGTCGGTCGCGTGCACGCTCCATTTGGCAGCGGTCGCCGGCAAAGCGACGGCGGATCTGGCGGAAGGGCAGTATCAGGCTTCGTGAAAATGGGTAATCCCAAGAGAGAGAATGTGAAAGTTGCGTAGGGAACATTGCAAGGATCCACTGACCCTACACCGTGTAGAGTGGCAGTATCTAATTGCAATCTGCAATCCCCTGCCTGCTGGCCACGCCAGACACTCTGCAAACAAACAGCAGCTTCTTGCTTCACCTGGCCGACGTTTTTAAAGCTTTACGGCCGGGCCTAAATTAAAGTACAGCAATCAGAACAACACGGGTCATCGCAAGAATACTGACCATGATAGTGGTGGTCAGAATCGAGATGGAGATAATAGAAATAATGGGACTGATGTTAAATGGTTGCGGCGTTTCACCAAAAGGTGATTGTGTAATAGTTTCTGTAACGACACTACTGCGAATAAGAAACAGGAATAATTCTAAAGGGGCCCCCAACGCTAAACCCTACATCCTGACCCTAAATCGTAGGCCCGACTACCTCCCAATTCGGGCCTGGATGAACCGCCTCATGGCCCAAAGCACCTGTCATCTGGGGACTTAGGAGGGTCCTCAATGGGTCTAGGGCTCAGAGTTCTGATCTGGGAACATTAGGAGGGACCCTTACTGCGTGTAGGTTTTAGGGTCTACGGCCAAGGGTTTAGGGATTTCATCTGGGAGCTTTAGGAGGAGCAAGCGTTCAGGGATTTCATCTGGGGGCTTTAGGGAGGACCCTCAATGGGGGGAGCCCGGTAGGTTATGGGGGTTCAAAGGTGGATTGCCTGATTACAGGCTTTAAGCTTGCCGTTTTGTGGTACAATGGTTCGAACGGCATTCTGAATGAGGTCTCCCTACACAGAGGGACCCAAATATAGACCAATATACTACC
The DNA here is from genome assembly GCA_905231905.1 of Symbiodinium pilosum. NCBI lineage: Eukaryota > Dinophyceae > Suessiales > Symbiodiniaceae > Symbiodinium > Symbiodinium pilosum. Next base: position 8,988 of record CAJNIZ010002556.1, read on the forward strand.
ACCAAACCCTAAAACCCTAAACCCTAAAACCCTAAACCCTAAAACCCTAAACCCTAAAACCCTAAACCCTAAAACCCTTCGCTGTATGGTACCCTAAACCTTACACCCTCAGGGAGTCTGCAACAACAGGCGTCCTCTGTTCTGGGATGTCTTGAAACTTGGGAGGCTCCACGATTTGGCAAATCAAGGGACTTGGGGAATTTCCCCCCAATTCAGAGTTTAGGGTTTCTGGGGGGAACATTTGGGGGTCCCCAGGATAAGGATTCTAATATATAGGGGTAAAGGAAGGGGACCCTAATCTTGAGAAACTATCATTTGCCCGCAGTTTTAAGGTTTCGGGTTACGGTCTTGGTTCAAAGCAAGGGATTTGCCCACGTAGTTGATTATGTCCTGGAACTGCGGTAGAATACAGCAGCTAGTTGCACATAGCAGGGTGGCAGCGAGGTGCCTGTCCAACTGCTGCTATGTTTCCATGAAACATTGGACGTGTCATGCTTGTGAAAGCACATGCAGGAGGGGCAGCATGTACAAGGCGCGTGGCGTCCTGTAGCCTCTCGTATGTCGCCAGCGTGACTTGATATGAGCAATAGTCTGAACTCCTGGCACCCCACTGAACAACTCCTATGATGCTGCCTTAAATAACCCCCTCCAAGGCGTTTAGATTCCGGCTCATATACCCATTCAAGTCTGTTGCGTTTACATCCAAATCAACTGACATCGGCGATGAGATTGTAGAGCTCCACACCATACCGCACTTGCAGTATAAAAAAGCAACCGATAATTCCAAGTGAGCTATAGTCTAAACTCCTTAAAGGGGGTTGTCTCGGGAGTATTATAGGGGTTCTTGGTTTGGATGCTAGGAGTTTAGACTATGGCTCATGTAGGAATGGCCAACCCATCGCACTGCGAGCGGGACCTTACAACCTAGACATCTATACAATGTCCGGCACCGGTCTCTATACCTTGTTTTATGCTTTCGAGTGGCGGAACTTGCAGCGGCTTTCCTTTGTGCGAAGGATTTGCACTTGTGAAGGCCCAGCTGCTTCCGCCTTGCCAGGAGCACATCTACTTTGGAGGGACGAGGGACTGCATTCCTACGTTGTAAACACAGATACAAATCCTGTGTTGCGAAACGCTGGTGCTACCTCGTCAGCTGAGCGGATAGGTGGCTTGTGTTGAAGGGCCAGGCGCAACCAGTTCTTCCACAAGTCTTATGAGGTGGCTTTGAACCTGTCTTTGCAGTTTAAGAATTGCCAAACAGCTTCTTGGCGTATACATTCTCTACAATCTGTATAGCCACAATGCCTCTCTGAATGGAACTCATGCCATGCAATGTGTGAACTGTTGAATATGCAGTGCTCTGTTGACTTTTCTACGGGGCAGCCGGCGGGAACCTGCGTTGGACGAAGGCCAAGTGACACCGCCAGGATCGCTGGATGTCCTTCGAACGAACAAGGAATTCACAAGAAAACGGAACATACTATAGTGGGATTCTAGCAGAATATGGAATTGCCCAATATCATAATAAGATCCCCATATACCTCATATTCTATCAATTTAGGGTGGGCTAGAATATAGGCACTACTACCAGGATCCATTGCTTCATGCACTGCTAACCACAGGTAATTTCTGAACAGATCCAGTGACCATGCCCAACAGGGCGGTTTAGACTTTAGGGTTTTAAGGGTTTACCCTAATTCCTAACCCTAAACCCTAAAGGACAATAGTGTTGCCTGTCTTGTTTGCTGAGCTTTGCTGAGCAGCATGGTCGCTTCAACGCTGCTAACTTCCCTTCAGGGTTTATAGGGTTTGGGGTTCCGCATATTAATCCAGTTTCCATTTCATGTTCCATCTTCCGTCCCATTTCATCTTCCATTACACGGGGAATATGAATATCCTATATAAACCAAATGTGCGTTTCATGTTTCATTTGCTTTTCCATAACCCTAAACCATCAAGGGTAGTTTCCATTGCCTTCTTCCATTCCCTAGAATCTTTATGTAATCCCGATAACACCCCTGTAGACCCCAAAAAAACCTAACCTTGAACAACGTACAACCCCCAAACCTCATGCAAACCTTATGTACCCTAGACATTAAACCCTATATAACCCCTGTATACCCACAACCTTTCATAGCCCCTATGTAATTCAGATTTGAATCATTTGGTAGTTCCCTAGATAGGTGGACTCTAATATCTAATATAGACCCCCCAAAAAAGTACCCTAGTTTGGGGGAACCCTGAACCCTTACTGTCTCTATATAACTAACCCCTTGTATCCCCCTTAATCCAAAGTTGAAACCATTGGCCCTAGTACGGGCCCTTAACCCTGGGATCTTTATATACCTACTACATACCCTACGTGTACCCTTAAGGGCCCCTAGAAATCCCTAAAAGGCCTAGAAGCCCATACTTCAAGACCTTAATTCAAAGGTGCCCTAATTTTGTGAAAAACCCTAAACCCTGAATGCCAATTTCTGGGAGTGTCCTGGGCTGCCTTTCGCAGCCGAAGGCGCCAATGGGTTGTCTGGCGCATGCCTGAGTAAAAGGGCTTTAGGGTTTGTTGTAGGAGTTTAGCCCTAAACCCTAAACCCTAAACCTTTAGGGCTCTGGGGGCTAAGGGATCCAGGGCTTAAGGGGTTTAGGACTCTAGGGGTTCAGGGCTTTGGAGTTTTGAGGTCTAGGGCTGTAGGGCTCTAAGGGGTTTAGGTTTTCAGGGGCAGGTTTCAGCAGAAACCTTCGGGGTCCCTCCCAGAGGCGGGGATCTTAAGAGGACGGCAAAACCCCAAACCCCTAAAACACCAAATCCCTAAAACCCTAAACCCCTAACCCAAACCCCTAAACCCCTAAACCCTAAACCCCTAACCCTCTAACCCCTAAACAGTGTGCCATGGCTCAGGATGCTGTTGACATCCAGGTGTGCCAACCAAAAATGTTCCTCGTTTCCGCGGTTTAGGGTTTAGGGTTTAGGGTTCAGGATTTAAAGCCTTCCCCAAGTTAGGGTCCAGATTCCTTCCCCAAATTAGGGTTCAGGATTCCTTCCCCAAATTCGGGTTCAGGATTTAAAAATCAGGGTTAAGCTTTAAGACGTAGTTTCTGCATGTGGGCTTACCTTTCCCAAAACAAGGGAAAGCCACTGGTCAAAAGAGCTTCCATCTTAGTGGTGGTGTAGATACTGCGAACCCCAATACCTTATGCATCCCCATAAAACAAACCCCTGAATACCCTAAACCCTATACGATCTCTGTAGAACCCTCTTGTGGGTTTGCAGGTCGGTATGGGGGAGGGTAGAGTGCTATTGAACCACCCAGAAAACCTTTTTGGGTGGTCACCATGAAAAAGAGTATAGTTTCCATGCAATTATGTATCTTTTCATGTTCAAGAGACATTCTTGGGAATGAAATCCCTAAACCTTGTACATCCTGAATATATCCCCTACATAACCCCCTTTATAAACACACTCATTGTAACCTGTACAGCAACAGCTATCAGAGCAGGGTTTTAGGGTTGTTGAGCAAGAGTCTCACTTCCTACCATTTCCGCATAGGGTTTAGGTTTTAAGGTCTAAACTCGTACTATCTCCCTTATTAACGCTATTGTAACACTCCCCATATAATCCCCTCTATAACCCCTATCAAAGGAGTTCAGACTATAGCTCATACGAGGATCAGCCTCGTAGTCGATATGTAAGGCCCCGCTTTCAGGCTCCATGGTAGTTTGAGCGAGGGTGAACTCAGGGTTAAGGGCCCGTACCAGAGGCCCATAATGACCAGATATTTTTGTGGCATCATAATATTGTTAGCGTTTAGGGCTTAGGAGAACGGAAAATGGCATGGACAAGAAATCGGAAAATCTTAAAATGAAATCAGCCCTAAACCTAAACCCTATATCCCCTAAATAAAGTACCCCTAATTTTGGGATAGCCCTTCCGCAACTTGTTTTGGAGTTGAAGCTTGAGAAGCGTCAGCTTGCAACGGAAAACTTGTCAGGGCTTGTGAGGCTTCAGCGGTGCCCTTCAACCCTAGGGGTCTACCTAAACCCCAAAAGTATGTAAAATAATAGCCCTAAACCCAGAATAACAGCCATAGAGGCCATTATTTTAGATACTTTTGGCAATTGGGGTCTAGGGTTGAGGGTGATAACCACAACTCTCCCATAGTTATTAGGATCCTGACCTCTTCTACTCATACTACAGGTTCGGGGTCCCTTAGTTTGGAGGTTGCGGTTGCCAGCCCTGTTGGTACCAGGTCTGCAAGGTTTCGTGCCGAGGGCTTGCCCTAACCCCTACACCCTATAGAACCAGTAGGTACTTACAAGCCTCATCGCAGGGCTGGAAACCATCAGAATGATATCATCTGTTCACCAACCCACATACGAGCAATAGAGTAGTGTTAGGAGGCATACGTTCTAGAGTCATCTACTAAGCCCCGAAACCCAAAATCCAAAACCCTTACAGTTGTTTGTATTCTTCCTCTAGTTGTTGGGCAGGTTTACTTTACTTCATAGCGGTCCATGTGTTTAGGCTTCTGCTTAGGCTTCCACATTACACCCATTACAACCTAGCTGCCACCATACTCCCTGTAAATGCCTTTGATAACTCCGCGTTGTTTAGGCTTCTATAGTGTAACGCAGTTCAGAATGTGATTGGGGAATGCCCTGAACCTTCCCAACAAAATGTCTTGAAAGAAAAGTTCCCTAGCCCGGCTAGCAACCTAGTGACTGGCACTAACCCCTAAGCCCTAAACCCTAAACCTCTAACTCCTAAAACTCCTAAAGCCCCAAACCCCCCCTAAAACCCCCTAAAACCCCTAAAGCCCTAAAACCCCTAAAACCCCTAAAACCCCTAAAACCCTAAAGCCCCAAACCCCCTAAAACCCTAAAGCCACAAACCCCCTAAAACCCCTAAAGCCCTAAAACCCCCTAAAACCCCTAAAACCCCTAAAACCCCTAAAAGCCCCAAACCATGAGCGACGAGCATCGTTGGCACTTCGGACCACGAGGACGCGAATCACATCATCTCGGGCCACGCGCTTGACCATCTCGCCGAACTCCTTGCGCTTAGGGCTTAAGGTGGTATAGGGTTATTTATATGGGGATAATGGAAAACAAATCGGTTTAGGGTTTAGGGTATCGCCGAACTCCTTGCGCTTAGGGTTTGATGTTTTAGGGTTAAAAGGGGGATAATGGAAATATGGAAACTACTATTTTGGGTTTAGGATTTAGGGTTTAAGGTTGTGTAGGGTTACTGGGGATAATGGAAAATAACATGGAAACTACTATTTTTGTAAAGGGTTATATAGGGATAATGGAGAATAAAATGGAAACTACTATTTTGGGTTTAGGGTTTAAGGTTCAGGGTTTAAGATTATATAGTGTTATATGGGGATACTGGAAAATAAAATGGAAACCACAATTTTGGGTTTAGGGTTTAAGGTTTTAGGGTTATATGGGGATAATGGAAAATAGAATGGAAACTACTATGTTGGCTTTAGGGTTTAAGGTTTTAGGATTATTTGGTGATAATGGAAAATAAAATGGAAACCACTCTTTTGGATTTAGGGTTTACGGTTCAGGGCTTTCGGGCTTACGGCTTCATGTTCTTACAGAGATGTCCAGGACTGTGTATTATGGGCATGCCTAATGTATACACATATATGTGTGTATGCAACAATCTGATTTGTGGATTTTCTGTGGCATTGGGCTTATGGGAGTCATGGTTTGGGGCTTAGAAAAAGATGTCTAATATGTTGGGTTTCAAGGGCTTTGGTTTGGGTTTGTACGGAGTTGGGTTTGGGCGCACGTCTGGGATTGGCGCTCAGCATTATGGAGCTCAAGATTCCCCTAAACCCTAAGCCGCAAACCTGTGAACCCTAAGCCCTAAAACCTAAAACCCTGAATCCTAAGGCCTAAACCCTGAACCCTACGCCCCACACCCTAACCTCAATCTTGAGCACTAAACCAGCATTATGAGACCCAAAATTCAGAGATCCCGGATCGTGGAGTTCCGAGGCTGAAGACTCAGCACACTGCTTGATAACTAGATCTTTCCCAGGACGATGCCTTGCCTTTCTTTGCATTCAGGGTCTAGGCCATACTTGAGGCTTCATGGCTCAACATTTAGGATGTGTGGGTGCAACCTGTGGAATTAGTCGGCGTACAGCACTGTCCCAATACGGAGTTGACACCTGCCAACAAGCCTCTTTGTAATGATGATTTTGCACAGGGGCTGCCTGGAGTTTCATGTCTCTCTCATAAACCCTAAACCCTGAACCCTAAACCCCCAAACCCTAGACCATGTTGCACTTCCATCATGGAACACACCCCTAGACCCTGTTGCACTTCCATCATGGAACCCACCGCGTTGACTTCGTGTAGGATGTATGTCACGGTTCGCGGACGTGAATCACCGTCTGGCGCAGCGACTGTTTCCACAGATCTTCCACTTTGCGTCGCTTGAGGAGGCCCACTGGTTTCTGCCATTACCACTAGTATTACAAATTTCTATTTGCTGAGACCACTCCGGATGCAACACAGCGAGTCGCCTATGCTGCAGCAGAAGTCTGCGTTTCCTCGTCGCTTTACGAATTATTAGGGGTTGAGGGCTTAGGGTGGAGGATTTGGGGTTTAGGATCGGGGGCGTGGGATTCAGGACTTCGGGTTTAGGGCGGTTTCCTACCTAGGCGGGACTTTAAGATACCGGTTCACACTCGCACTTCCCGGTGAATGTAGAGTTGGAAAGTCAACAAGGATGTGATTTCCGAAGGCTCCCAAACCCCAAACCCTCTACACCCTAAACCCTTAACCCCTAAACCCCTAAACCCTCAAACCACAAAGCCCCAGACTTGGCCTCCCCTCTTCCCCATCAACAGCCCTAGGCAGGCAGGATTTCCTGGAACTGTTGTACTACTATCATCATTGACATCATTATTCCCATTATTGTTACTATTACGGGCTTAGGGATACCATTCTTCCTTTTAGCATTCTTGATAGTACTAACATCGACTCCTACGTACGAATTGCTTAAACTCCAACTAGAGCCTGTGGTGACTATTCCTGGGCCGGGGGAGAGCTCAAGCCTAGACCCGTCGAGTTTAGGGTCTAAGGTTTAGGGTTGTCCCAACCCCACGGGCTGTATAAAGTATAGGGAGGCATATAGCGGTCAGGGTTTAGGGTTTAGGGATTGTCCCAACCCTAGGGTTTAGGGTATAAGGCTAGACCAGTCAGTATTGTCCCAGTTCCCATTTTATGTTCCGTTTACTGCTTCAGCGGATTCTCCGTTCTTGACCTAACATCGGTAAAATCCAAAACGCGCATTGTTGGAATTGAATTCCCTCTATCCCGAGATGGCCGCAGGGACTCTAGGCATCAGGGTAGAATACCTGCAAGGCAGTATTACTGAAACCTCTCCTTGAACCCAACAGGTAACAACCGCCTGCAGTCACCTCTGCGGATCACGTCCGTAACGGCTTCTCTGACTTCTCCCAACGCCCTGTAGAAGCTGTAAGGCTAGTGGCCCCTGCATTTAGAACCATTTCCTCACACAGTCCGGGTCAGGGAGACTTAGTAAGTAGGGTTAGGCGGAGAACTGGGGTCATTCTATGGATGATAAGGGTAACACGGTATCACAGATACGAAGTCGCCCTCCCACTAAACCCTAATACCTGAACCCTACAAAACCTAAACCCTGATCCCTAAATGAAACAGCCGTTTTCAGTATCTTTTCCATTCCTTACCAAGCTCCGGTACCCCTTGTAAAGCAGAACTCTGCAAAAAACTCTCCTTGAAGAGCTTTCCGGTGATCAAGTTCACACCGCCTTGTGGCTACCCAGCAAAAAACACGCTGCTCAACGGTTTCAGGGCTTAGGCTCTACTCAAAAAATAGAGAAAGTGGTAGGTCCAAAGCCCTTGAAGCAAACAGCCCCACAGGCTGAAGTGCTTTGCGGATCCCTAAACCCTAAAACCCTAAAACTGCTTAGGACTAGGGTTTTACTGTAGAATCATTGGCCCTAAACCCCTAAGCCCTAAACCGGATTTGGGTAGGGTTTCCTGCGCAATCCAGGTTCAAGGATGCTCAAGCCTGCAACGGTTGAGAGGGGGCACATGACATGAGAAGGCGGTTTAGGGTTCAGGGTTTGGGGCTTATGGTTTAGGGCTTAGGGTTTAGGCTTGAAGGCTTACGGTTTAAAGTTTAAGGTTCAAGGCTTAGGGTTCAGGGTTTTGGGTTCAAGGTTAGGGTTTAAGGTTTAAGGTTCAGGGATTAGGTGCGCACGGAAAACCATCCTCGTTTTTCAGATCTCTGTATAACCCCAACATGTGGGGATCCAGATAAGGGATTGGCTTATACAAGACAAAGACTCTAAACTAAAAGACTCATGCCAACAGACTCCCCAAACCCCAAGCCCTGAATCTTTGGACCCACTATAAACCAAAGTGAAACCTCATGAAGCCATCAGAACGCTGTATAACTGTTGCAAAAACAGAACCCCTGGAAACATTCAAACACCCCACAAGCTCATGAACATCTGTAAGACCTTATTTGAAACCGAAAAGGAATACAACCGCAAAAGAATCCCACTCCAAGCCTGCAATCTTAATCTCCTACACTCACAAAGTTTATTAAAGGTTACGGCTTAAGGGTCCTATATCCCGAGTTCCGTTGCATGTACTTTTCATTCCCCACGACTCCCTTCAAAGGACCCAAAACTCCGTGACAAATGCTGCATTATACCCTATACGGCTGTGAATCAAAACCCCATTTTGTCGTGGGACCCCCCCCACCCCCTGTTACATACCCCTTTGTCGCGGCCTGTTGTTACATACCTTTGTCGCGCATGATTGGTGCAGGTATGCCCTACA
>CAJNIZ010002557.1:0-25839 GCA_905231905.1 Symbiodinium pilosum
TAGAGACAGCTGTGTGGAGCATGCTGTCTGTCTCCCTTCCACGATCTTAGATGTACAGAAGCGTGGAAGTTACAGCAATGCGGCCTTGGACAGTCTGCCGCAATCAGAAACCACAGCCGGCCTGGACGGTAGTGCTGACGCGCAGGAAAGACAAGTGGTCAGTGGGTGGAGTGAGCTGCTCGCGCCTCTTGTGCCCTTTTTGAATGCAGGCCTCCTCTCAAAGCGGTGCTACAGGACCCGCGGGGAAGTCGGCTCTGCGGTCTGCTGCGGCCCTAGCCGCGCGAAGCTCTCTGCTTTGGATAGGGAAGAGCCTCTGTCTTTCCCCTTCCTACTTTTCGCAGGTCCCGAGCTACCAGCCTTCCCCCGCTCCACCCATCCAGAGTAAAGAGAGGTCCTGCGTTGGTGTAATCTATCCTGGCAATAGTGTAAACTCTTTCACTCCATGCCGTTTCCGTGACCCGGTGTGAGCCTCTAGACTCAATAGGCTTCACCCTGACCCTGACCTGATTTCCAACCTGCAGCTCAGGCCTTGGTTCTGCTCCTCGCTTCGCGCGACGGTGCATCGTCCTCAGAGCTTTCAAAGCCTTTTGAGGGCTCTCGTACGCCTCATTTGGAGTGACGCTTGTTCCTGCGTGCTTGCGATCGTTGTACTGCGCTAGAACATCCGGCAAGAGTAGATGCCAGTGATTGCGACGTCCAACTCCCGCACTCAACCTTCTGATCAACGCCTCCTTGAGAGTTCTGATAGCTCTTTCAGCCACGATTGCGTGCCCCCTGCTGACTAACTTTTCTATGTCCCAATAGTCCAGCTTTTCTTTGAACTCTCTCTTGAATTCTGTCCCATCGTCCGAGTACACGTAGGAGGGGATACCTAGATCCGAAACGACTTTGTTCCATGCTTCTGCTGCTGTTTTCGCAGTTTTGTCTTTCATAGGCACTGCCGTAGCTTTCTTCGTGAATGTGTCGATGGCGACTAGCATGTAGGGGTACGGACCGCGAGCAAAGCTCCCCATGTCTGCCAGGTCAACCTGTAGTTGGTGCATCGGCTCTGGAGGCACGTAGCTGTTGTAGCCGCGTTGAGGGCGATCTTCCCGAGTAATCAAACCATCTAAAAACTTCTTCACATCCCCTTAGTGATGTTAGGATCCCTCTGCCGAGCGAGCTTGAGAGTTTCCGCAAGATTGCCAAATCCAGTTCTAGGATCTTCGTAAACTTGCTTGATGGTGTTTTGCCTTTCAGCAGCCATCTTTTTACTGCACTGGAGAAAGAACTCGGTGGTTAGGGCAGCTCGTGGACTTGGCGAGCGAGGCTTCTGCACGCTGGCCGGCAAGCTTTGAGAAACTGCCCGACAGAAGCCAGCACGCTGCCATCCAGCAAGCCGGCAAGCAAGCCAGTCAGCAAGCGAGCCTGCAAGCCAGCCAGCCAGGAAGTACATTTTAAGGTAACATGTGATCAACGTGTTATGAATGTGTTAAGATTTGCGGCAGCAAAAATGGCCTCAGAGTGAGTGTTGGGGCGCTTTAGGAAGTGTGACTCGTAAGTGCACCTGAGCGAGTAGAGCACTTACAGAATTGTGACTCGTGCGTGCTACAGAGCGCGTGTAGGGCGCTTGCGGAATTGTGAGGTGGGACACTCCAGAAAACTTCGGGAACATGGAGTGCCGGCGAAGTGGGGGGATAGTCCAGAAGACTGGGAAAATCACGGTGGGCGGATTGGGGGGATACTCCAGGCAACTGGGAAACTGGCGGCGGGCGGAGTGGGGGAATACTCCAGGAAACAGGAAAAATGACGGCGGGGCAGAGTGGGGGAATACTCCACGAAAAAATCGGAGAACGGAGTGCGGGCGGATTGGGGGGATACGCCAGGAAACACGCAAAATGACGGCGGGGGGAGTGCAGGAAAAATGCGGGAAAATGGACTGCGGGCGGAGTGGGGGGACACTCCAGAAAACTCCGGGAAAATGGAAATTCAGGAAAATGCACTGCGGGCGGAGTGGGGGGATACTTGAGTCGCGGCAGAGAAAAGTGCCAGCAGACCGAGTGGGGGGACACTCCAGGAATGAGTGCCCATAAGTGCCCCCTCTCTTATATATATGGAGGACGCAGCGCGCAGCTTCTTGAAGGATTAGACAGCATCCGGCTGGGTGTGGCTGCGCGCGTTGTATGTAGCAACGGGCAACCGCATCATGCAGAACTTCTACCCACTTTCCTTGCGAGTGTGAGTGCCTGCAAATCTTAATTAATTCCTATCTAGCTGCTGCTTGAAGTGTCCTCCCATCCACAGGATGCTTGCTTGTGCAGAGACAGCAGCTTGCCTCTGTCTGTAGTTTGCTGGAACAAAGCAAAAGTACGTTCCCGTAAGCGTGCTAAGAGCAAAAAAAAGTGTTCACGCTTGAAGTCTTCCTGCGTCCAGCACCTCGCAAGATGTATGTTTAGGGTTTAAGGTTTCTAAGGGTTTAGGGGTTTACCGGTAGGGGTTTCATAGGGTTTAGGGTTTAGGGGTTTAGGGTTAGGGTTTAGGGTAAACTTGAAACTTGAAACACATCTTCTGTATGAAAGACACTTCTGTCCTGCATAAGCTGACAGAATTCCAGAAGCAGCATTAGAAACAGAGTCATCATAAATCGGTTCCACCGCCAGAAGCCACCTTAAAGATGCACTGGCTTCCCGACTGTGAAGTTTACGAGCCCCAACGCAGAGTGGTCAAATGCGGTTTGCTTGATCATCAGCAAGGGCGAATTAATCGCTCTGAGGCTGTCATGAGCAACCGCCAGCAACCAAAGCTTTGCAAACTCGGCTTAATGACGGCACGCTTCAAACATTCTTTTTTGCAAGAGAGAGGAGGAGTCGTCCAGCAGTGCCTGCACGGCGAACGCAGCGGAATTTTTTTCCTAGTCAAGGAAATGCAAAAGAAAAAATGGAAACCTTAGCATGCGGAAGCTCACCTCGCAGAATATGCTGGTGAAGCCTTCAGTGCAAGAGCAGCTGACTTTGCCTAGCTAGTGGCAGTACATAGGGCCTAACAAAGACAAAGTTCTTTGTTTGCACTAACAACGGCGAGCGGCAGCTTCAAAAAGAAAAATATGTGATCCATTAAAAAATTCAAGTTTTCATCTCTTTATATGTAACATGCAGCCCAAAAAACATGAATTTTAAGAAAACGCTATTTTCCTGTCATTGATTTCAAAACCAGGAATTGCAAAAAGCAGGGGCTACTTTGGGTCTACTTATTTTGAACTTGAAGACTACTTATTCTACTTAAAATAGGTTTATGATAAGTCTACTTTAAGTAACTTATATCTAGCTTAAGTTACTACAACTATATTATCTGGAAAGATTGATGTGGTAGAAGGGACTTCCGACAGTGCTTGGGCACCTAAGTTCACCTTCGTGCTTTGATGGCCATACTTGGTTGTCCTGGGCGGACACTGAGGCTGGCTAATTAACGATGGAGACCGTGAGGCTCTGTCGTGCTTCTTTTCTGCTTACCGGCCATCGGAATTGATGCATTAGCAAAGGTTTTTTTTCAAGCAAAAAAATGGGCACCTGAGTTCACTTTTAACTTTGCCGGAAAAGCGTAGCCTGCAAACTTACTTCTTATCATAGAAAATCTGCCTTGGAGCCTGCAATGCATTTTGGTGCCATTGGACTTATAAAGAACGGTTTGCGATACGGTGGCCAATAGAATCCTTCAAGGATCTCTAGGCCCCATGTAAAGCTGGGTGTAAGTCTTCCATGTTATCTTCTCCTTTGATAACTTAAATGAACAGGAAGTACCATGCCCGAAAACCTAGACGTAGACCTTGTTGCTCACTGGTGTCTTGGAAGTGCAAAGATCTAGCAGAATCTAGCGCGATTCTGGGTAAGGATGCCGCCATGTCTGAGTGTCTGATGGAACAGAATTTGGGATGCTAGTTCTTCTTCAACTTCCAAACTCGGCCTAAGCATCCCCCAACTAGCCGTAACTAGCCCCTCAAGTACTTCCTTTTGGTCAACAGTCAACCATAGCTGCTAGCAGGTAGCATGCTGCGCAAAGACACCAGGGCTTCCACGTTTATGTTGGCTTGCTGGTGCAAATTGTTATTTCCCAGCATTTTTTTGGCCCGGGCAATCTTGTGAGTTGGTCTTGTGGCTGACACGGTGATTCTCTTTGCAGGCCAGGCAGCGCAAGCAGTTTTGACTGTGTAGTGGTACAGTGTGCCTATTCAGCTACTTCCATTGGCTGCAGCTACAGCACAATGACAACTATAGCTGCGTTGCTGTGATGCGTTTTTGGCATTTTCTGCTACTCAGGAAGTTGAAAGCCATGGTAGTGAATCCGGTAAATGATAAAGAGATCTATGAGGGTTCTGCGACGATGTCCAGCAAGTATAACTAGTGTCTACCTGGCTTTTCCAACTCATGCTATGTCGTTGTGGCTGGAGATCTTCGAGGTCAAGCTCGAGTCGTGGCTCCTTTGGAGGTAGGCCTTCCAGCAACGAAAGGAAGACAAAGATTTGCAGGTTCTTCAAGAGGAATGGTAAGTGCAAGAAAGGGGCTCAGTGCGACTTCCTTTACAAAGCTAGGAGTAAGTCGCCGTCAATCACCACTCCGGCGAAGGAAGGTGAGAAGCCGAGATCGCCATCGCCACATGTCGGCAGACGTAGGAAGACCAGCCATGGAAGGTCTCCAGAGAAGACAAGCAACGCTGCGTGCAGCCTTCTTGATATTGCGGTCAACGGCCACGCCGGAACAAAGCGGATTTGCAGTTGCAGCATCGTCCAATCGAAGAGCAACATCCCCACGTCTTGCTAGCACTCCTAATACACAGTACTGAGCGCCTCAAAAGTCCTTAAGGTTCGACACTAAGCCGATTGTGTGTGAGGTCAAACGCAAGCGTATCATCAAGTCGTCAGCGCCCAAGGCCCGTATCTTTCAGAACTAGTTCCGTAATGAAAGGGATTGCCGCAAGTCATCAAAGGAGGATCTAGACTACGCCATCCAGTCTGCTCAGGAGCATGGTAAGACGGCAAGGATGATAAGCCCCGCAGTCAGACGATTCAAGCTACCCAAGTACCTGTGACAGTGTAGCGTCCCGGAAGGGATCATAAAAGGTTTTGCGCGGCGAGGCTTCAAACTCACAGGACAGGGCTCACTACACTACCACACCAATCACACCTGTCACAGCTTTGCCACAGCTAGCTGCTTGCTCACTGGCAGGGCGGCGTTCTATCCAGTACTCTCTTGCAGCCGCTAAAGAGCTGAATCGCAACCAGAACACATTTGCTGTGCCACAAAAGATCATGTTGCATGTACACTGGTACGTTATGATACAAGCAAAATGCTCCTGATAGCTGCCTGCTAGCCACCGCAGACCAGGGATCTGTGCCAACATCGTGTGTTGGGCTGACAAAAAACATCTGGCTGCGCGTGACAAAACCATAGTCCACCTTCTATTCTATTCAAACCAAAGATTGCGAATGTCTTGGAATGTGGCTGTGGTTTCTGGGCTGAGGTGTTAATCATTAGGCAATCATTAGGTTAATCACGGTTAATCCTTCAGCAACATACGCCTGTGCAGCAAAATGACTGGGGATCTAAGGGTTCTAGCTGACTGCAAGATTACTGCATTTCTGCGCATAAATGTTCTTGGGAGCCATGGACCCACACCTGCTGCTGCTGAGAGTAATTGCTGTGTGCGGCTGACAGCTGAAGCCTGGCAGACAACACTTTGAAAGAAACTCCGAGGTCCTAGGTCCTACTCCTAGATTCTTAGCCTTAGCTCTTTCCACTTGGCCTGGTCACCATGATTTGAAGGTATCAGTGGAAAACTCTGTAAGGGACAGCTGACTGCCACACTCAACACAAAGCTATACAACTGATTATACTTACGCAGCACGCAACGCCCGAATGATTCCAATATACCACTATATTACACTAGCAGCACGTCTCAGCAAGTCGAAGCAGGAGCTGGGGCAGGCGGCCGAACAAAGTGAATACACGCTACAAACACTGCGGTCCACTCTAAACATCCAAACTGCCACTGTGCTTCAAGGCCTGCGCTACCAAGGCCAAACATGGCAGAAACATGCCCTCAGCAGAAAGGTCTTTGCGGGCTCGCTGCTTCATGCTACTCGGCAGTTGCACATTCAGACTGCGCCCCTGAAACAGGAATTGCTCAATGGGAGCACAACTCGATCTCGGCCGTGCGAATAAAGCAAAGAGCTGGTTGTCAAACACTTTGCCAGTTGCTGCTTCGATGTATACGCTTTGCGGTGTGGGTTCTGTGACACATCTGCCACATGGTTCAGGGGATCTTACATCTATAACCTATGTGCGTGTCGGATATAAAGCGCAGGCTTGGCTTAGGCTTAGCTTGGGCTTATAGGCGTTGTGGCACAGGAGTGGGAACAAGGGCAAAGAAGGTTGTTGGCCTCAGGAGTGGAAGGTCCATGAGAACGGTGTTTGCCAACTGCTGGAAATATTGTCCTCAAAGCGCTTGTTGGTAGTTAGGACTGGACATCGCAACATCATATCATCACTGCCCGCTATCCAGGACCCATGGCCACACTGTAAATGGACACACCTCAACCCTTGTTGAGCCGACCTGAAACCCCTGACTCTGAAGACTCTGGAGTTCTGAAAACTTACCAAACACACCCTGATATTTGCAGTCATTGTGGCCCCCATGAGCATCAAGAAAATGTAAGAAACATTAAAACTAATCATATGGTCCTGGGGTGCTAGGGCGCTAGGGTCTTGGAGTCCTGCAGTCACAGAATCAATCCTAAGGCGTCGAGTGGATGATGCGCCAGGCTCATCTTTCTTTTCCCTCTTTTCTTCTTCCTCCTTCCTTGGAAACAAACGATTTCCTCCACGCTTGAACATGTCCTTTCTGTTTTATTTCATTCCAAGAATATTTATTTCATGCGACTCAACTCAAAAATTGTTTTTCAATCAAATTCCAATGCTACAGATCGAAGATCTGTTTATAAGCTCATTGATATTCTGGTATAGGCGCAGGCACGGATACTCTTGTTTTCCAAGAAAGGGCAAAAGCGTTGGTGACATCTTTGATCCCTGTTCTTTTGAGAGTCTGACGGACAGGAATTTCCCGTCCCGGTTTGAAACTGCTATTCCACTACCTCACAGGTATGGCCTGAGCTTTCGGCCTGAAAGAAAGCGAGGCTGCTCAAAACGCCCCGTACATATACTGAGTTGGACGCTGTGACTTCCATCACGCTTAGGACAAGTCCCTAGCAAGGCTGAAGCAACAGCGACACGAAGAAGTCGAGATGTGTCTGTAAAACGTTTGTCAAAACTGCGACAGGGGCTAGAGTTAAATTAGGATAATTAGGGCCCTGCAACTGTAGAAGTCGCTCGAGCTCTTCCGCACGCTGAGAGAGCCTGGCTTTCATAGTGGCCTGATGCTCGACCATGGCCTGAAGGATAATAATTTTCGAGCACAACTGAACTTATTCCACGTGACGTGAGGTTTGCTCACATCGACGCAGCCTCTGCAAGATAATCTCTATTGAGTTCTGAAGGCTGGAGATTTTGTTGGCAATGTCCTCGATTACACTCCTCAAGATTCTGAATCCGGTCACAGAGCATCATCTGTTCCTGACGCAACGAACTTGTGTAGAAAGAATGCAGAAGTCCCTTCAATGTTTTGTGTAGTGAAAACCCCGAAGTAACCTCTGAGGAGGGGTGCTAATCCTACACATAGTGTCCTAGCATGTACAGTGTAGCATGAATGGTGGTTGCGTGAAATGCTCAGCAGCAGCATGAAGCAGCATGAATGCTGGAGTGCCTTTGAAGGCTTTGGGCTCAGACCGGAAGTGAAAAAGTGCACTTTGTTTAGCCTTGAAAGTTGGTACAAGTGTGCCGTGTATTTTACAGCTCTTTTCAAAAAGTTCTGAAGAACGCCTTTGTAAGTTTCGTGGATGCCCGGCGGCCACGGCTCTTGAAAAAAATCGGATGGGTTGCTCGGTGCTCCAACCACAGTTACTTCGGCTTGCCTGACAAAATTGGTGAAATGGGCCCGCGCTGTCCACGCAGGGGGAATCCAATGTCCGGAAGCAGAGCCACGTCGCTCAAAGAAAGCTTGTCGTAGTCTCCGACATGGAAACCCACCACTATCAACCGCGTGATCTGCTACTTCATCGCGCAATGCTGTTTGGAAGCACCGTGGGGCAGCGGTGTACAAGCGGCTTACAAACAGAGGAGGAGAAAGTGGAACGAAAGACATGGAATGAGAGCTGGACAAGGGCTGGCTTTGGGCAGCCAGTGATAGCCCGAGCACGAGTTGTGTTCTGGCAATGCGGTTCGGGTTGCAGCCAAAAGTCAAGTTGCGCGGAATCGACTACCGTCGGAGCTTTCAACGCCACTGGGCTTGCCAGAAAGGATACGAGTCCATTTCATCGATGTTTTGCTGAAAATGGTTGTTACATCATTCAAGGAGAACACGATCGGCGCATTCCCGTCATGCGTGGGCCGCACCTTTGACCTAAAGGCGGCTTACCGTCATTTCGGAATTGATGCTCGCTCCAGGGATGTCTTGAGAATTGTTATGAACAACGCAGACACAGGCACTCCCACTGCTCTGGGAGTAAACACCCTTCTTTTTGGGGCGGTGGGCAGCGTGGCCGGATCCGTGCGAATATCTGTAGCGCTGTGGTTTATCGGACTGGCTGCGCTCAGGCTTTGCTGGACAGCTTTTTATGATGACTTCACAGCCCTTTGCAGAACTGAACTCTTTAAGAGCACAGAATAGGCGATTACTTCGCTTTTCCGCTGCTCGATTTGGACTTCCCAAAAACGTGCCACAAGGCTCCGGACTTTGACTGTGTTTTCCGCTCACTTGGGTTGTAGGTGAACTTGACACAAGCAGCCAGCAGATTTGTTAAGGTGGGTCACACCGCCGAAAGGAGAAAGGAAATCGCAGACACCATCAAAGGCCACCAGGAGAAAAGCGAGATGTTTGCGCGACAAGGCAAACAATTCAGGGGTCGCATGGTGTTATTTCGAGGGTTTTGCTGTTTTGCAGGATGGCCAACAAAGCTCTGAAGCAAGTCAGTGCGAGAGACGAAAGCCTTCGTTACACGAACAAGCTTGAGGCATCCTTGGAAAGGGCGCTGAGGTTGCCGTTGCTCAGTGGAGACGGCGAAATCTTTCGAGGTAACATCGCAAGCCACTGACACGTTTTTTTCATTTTCACAGATTGGGCATTGGAGGTATCCAGTTCGACGCTTCGGGGAAGCCTTTGTCTGTCCTGCTGCAAAACTGGAGAGAGAGGCTATGACACTTTTTCTGGAGCATTCGCGCAACCCCATATATGAGCTGGAGATTTTTCCTGTGGCAATAGCATTCACATTTTGGGCCGGTCGTTTGCAACACAAGCAGCTGATTTGCTATCTATATAATGATGCGGCGGCACTCTGCGTTCATCAGAGGAAATGGTAGCACACAACTTGCTGACAACATTGTACACAAGGCCTTGGTGAACGAACATGAGCATGCGCTGCTTAGCTGGTACGCTAGAGTACCGTTTGCATCAGACCCAGGTGATGACCCGAGCCGTATGCGGTTTGACCATCTTCCCTCTGGAGGGGCTTCGCGCGTCAGTGTCATTCAGGAGCTTGTAGCAAGCCCGTGTGTCGGACATACAGAGTGTGCCTTGGGGCTCGTCTGATTCTCAAAAAACAAAAGAGACTGTTGAAGCTATGCTCACCTGTATCTCAATTTCCATTGTGTGATTGCACGTAATGTTTCTGGATTTCATTTTTGAGCTGAATACTTTGGATTTGAATTTTTGATGCAAACCACGAATGAATTAGTTTGAGTTCTTAACATGGGGCTTGCGAAGCTTAAGCATGCGCTGAAACCTTCAGAATTGGGTTTGCACAGAATCATGTTCACTGTTTTTGCAAGCGTTACAGAGCATGAATTAATGTGGTGCGGTTTTCTTCCGGATGGTATTGCCCACAACCGTCAAATTTTTCTCCCACCCATTGACACGTGTTGAATTTGCAAAAAATTCCCCATTGCGCGTCCTCATACCATATGAACTCGTAAGGGCAAAATTTTCAAATGGGGATGGTGTTTTGAAGCTCCTTGTTCATGTCGGGGGCTGGGGAGCCGTGAAAAGCAAGTATAAGCTTGAGCGTTCAGTGCACGTAAATCCAACCCTGCAAAAGACAGGAGGTCTGAGGTTCGGGACGGTGTGAAGTGTGAACATGTAGCGCCCTTTTCCACAAGTTTGCCTGCCGCATGCCAAATGCCTGCAACATTTTGTGGGTTCAAGTTTCATCCATCGTAGGTGTGTCGGCGTGGAACATTGTGGTGATTTGCTAGCTGAGAGAATTTGTGTGCACGCTGTCACGCGCGTGGAATGGATCTACCATGAGGTGTCGAAAATTGTACAGCTTTCGGAAACAAGTTTTCTTCAGGTGAGTATCAGCTCGGTGTTTTCAAAGGTGAACAAAATCTTGACATTTGCATGGGCCATGGCTGCTTCTTCATCATCTGCAGCGCCAGTGACATTCGTGAGATCTGCTTCCGAGCACGCTGATTCTGAACCAGCTGCCCCTGAACAGACGCCATGCGCGGAACCGGTAAATCGGGCACCGACTCCAGCAATGGCCTCCATAGTGGGCGAGTGCTTGACCGAGGTTCCAGTTTGGCAGGGTTATGCTGCGACAGCCATCTCAGCATGAAGTACTAGTGGTTATCGTGGTGCATTTTTCACTTCATGATTGGTTCTTTAGCATCCATGAGAAGACAACGCAAACAGTGATTGTACCAAAGTCGGGAAATTCTTGTTACCGAACACCCAAGTAGCCAGGTCTTAAATGCTGTCAAGATGGAGTTGCTAGAGCCCCCGTGCGCAGCTTGAAAAGTCCTTGGTGGTAAGCAAGCTGGCCACAAGATTTCAGTTTCAAGATTTTGTCGAAGGCATTTCTAGATTGTTGGAAGTATGTATACCTTGTTAGCAGTATAACTCGGTGGGTTGCCAAAACAAGATTGCAGCATTCAGTACAGGAGAACATGCATCCTAGCATTTAGAAAAATAGGTTTGGGTGTGGCGGGTTTCAGCGCATGCAAGAACCTTCGAATTCACGTAAAAATGGCCGGTTTGGAGTCGTAGTTTGACAGTGTCATGGGCCCACGACTGTTTTGGAGTGGTCAGCTTCAAGGCAGGCTTCTTTTCAGTTATTGCCGCTGCATCGAACGTCTGTGCAAGATTACATGGCGTGCAATTGATCCAGCATATTGTGCAACACATGTGTTGCACAAAAATAGAACACCTGGTTTTTCAACGCAACGACGTGTGAAAGAGTTGAGTCGCGAGAACCATCCCCATGAACATTGTCAGCTTGGATTGACAGCCCTCATCACCCAACCTTCGTGTCATAGGGGTGACCATACTTGGTGGGAATGTGCTGACTGTTTAGAGTGTATCAAATGTCCGCTAGATGTGCAAGCGATTGCAGATGACAACACGCAGTCATTCGACGTATTGAATATTTGAAGATGACCCGGAAGGTCTTCAAAGAGTGTGGTGATCAGATGATTCCAAAGCAACGAGACCATATTCTTAAAGCCTTCCACAAGGCTGGGTTCCCTTTTTTTTGCATCCCAGATTTTTCAATCCTTTGCGGAGGCCTGGGCAAAGGAGCTGGCAAAAGTTCCGCAAGTTTGGGACATGAAAGTGCGTCTCGGACCTTGCAGCTAAATAATGTTCATTTAGAGACTGGTCAGTCGAAGCAGTGGTTGTTGCATATTTCGTCAGACTAGTCGTAGTTGTGACTAGTGTCAGGGTGTTGGGTTTCGCTGAAGGTGCTCGTTTGTCTAGTCCATGCATCATCCCAGCCGTTATAGTATGTTTTTGATTTTTGTTCTTGACCTGGCCACAGGAGTGGGAAACTGAAAGCCTTCAACCTCAGCAGTGAGCATCAGTTTGTGGACATTGCAGATGCCGAGGTGCCGTTTGTTTTAAAGTTTTGATTATGTCATGCGTAGCCAGTACAGGTCAAAAAATGAATCTTTGTTCAGTCGTACCCCACCGAAGTCAAGTGGCCAAGGGAGCCAGGATTCAAGTGGCCTTGATTGTTGAGAGCAAGGTGTGCTTGGGTCATTTGGGGTCCTACAAGCACCTGGTGGTTTGTTGGTGGAAGTCCTCTTCAAGGCATTACACATAAAGCATCTGTTTGCACATTCGAAGAGAAGAGGTTGAGCTGCCTGGCGTCAGCTACTCTGGAATACCTGTGCGGCTTCACAGCTGCCTGGCTGTTCATTGCTGAACGGAGGATCCCGCCCAGAACGAGCAGCAGCCAGTTTCTGCATGTTTTGCCCTGCGTGCGATCAGTCGTCCACTGTACCCGAACGGTCACATACAACCACTCTACACACTTGAACATCAGGATGCATGTTACCGCTTACAACAATGTGGATGGATATGGCGGTCCGAAACATCCATGAAAGCTTAATATGCTCAAGCATGTTGAGATCCGCTGAGGCAAGCAGGCGAAAGCCAAAATAGGTGCCCGCAAGAAGAA
Source organism: Symbiodinium pilosum (assembly GCA_905231905.1). Classification (NCBI taxonomy): domain Eukaryota; class Dinophyceae; order Suessiales; family Symbiodiniaceae; genus Symbiodinium; species Symbiodinium pilosum. The sequence continues at coordinate 12,539 of CAJNIZ010002557.1, forward strand.
GCGCCGTGTTGCCGAGAGCGACTCCGATGACTAGCCTGCGGAGCTGGTGTTCTGAAAAGAATGCAATTCTTGGACTGTTGGACTGTTGGGGATGACGGGGGGTCTGGGGTTTCTCCTGTTATTGTATCGTGCCAAGATCAAGAGCCTTTTCAGCCTGTCAGCCAGTCAGTCAGCAACCTGCAGTCATCTTCACGCTGCGCGAAAGATGGTGTCCTGCAGCCGTCTTCCAGAAGCTTCGTGCCTCAATCTTTCCTAGCATGGCTTATAAACACTTCACCATGTTGCGAGCAACTATAGTGCGTGTGGAGAGTGCCATGTTGAACCCTCACGCTGGTGTGATGGCACAGCGTCTTGTGCCTGAACAGGGAGCGTGAAAAAATGGCCCCGAAGGCCAAGGCCAAGGCAGAAGCCAAGGCGGAAGCCAGGGCGGAAGCGAAGGCGGAAGCCAAAGCAGAAGCCAAGGGCAAGGCCAAAGCAAAAGCAAAGGCCAAAGCAAAGGCGAAGCCTCATGCAAAAGCAAAGGCCAAGGCTGGAGGTTTCTGGTGAAGTCGATAATGCCCTGCGACTTTCACCATTTTGTGTATGACTGCAGCAGGATTCCAGGCGCTTGAAGGATTTTGATGATACGAAAATCTTCGAGTCTCGGAGCTCATGATTGGCCCAAGATTATACGATTGCAACGTGGTTCTATTCAACAAGTCCGATCCAGTTGCACCGAGGAGCCTTTGCGGGAGTCCAGCGATGAAGATCCAGACCGACCTACGCGACCAGGTCGGCCAGCGACAGCGTATACCAGCAGCCTCTCGACTTTGTTTCTGGCACGTTGCTGCAGCCATTGCACAGCTGAATTTCTTTTGGGTGTGGCAGGTGTAGCTGGCACATTCGCTCAGGTCTCCAGCGTGGCAAGTTTGAACCTTTCACAGTACTGCCTGGCCGATGGACCGTGCTTGAGATGGATTTGCAGAATATCACTCAGGAGATCTCAGGAAGGTCAGGTGGTAGACAAACCATTTTATGCCTCTTTGCTGCCACGGGCAATCAACGGATGCTGCAGCTGGAGCTTCCCGTAGCAGAGATTTCTGCGCTTGTTTGACGCGGTTGTCTTTCTTAAGTCTACTAGAGAGCCGGAAAGGAGTTCGACAAGCGCCTGCAAGCCAAAGCAGCAGAAGGCGAGTTCGGGCAAGCGACGCTGCCCATGACTGGGGGCATCTTGGCACGCAAATGGCAGTGCGGAATCTGGTTGGCCAGTTTGTGCAGTGCTGCTCTCTTGAGACATGCTGCGATTTTTGCTGAGACTCGTGTGGGGGTTTCTCTGTTCTTAAAGACACGTGCCTGATGGGGTTGGTAGCTGTTCTGCAGGTCTGGTATGTCAACAGCAGATGGAAGTCTGTGGACAGGCGCTTGTAGGAGGCACAAATTTGGTTTCTGCTGTCTTCTTTCAGGTTTCGCCATCTTCCGGGAGATCTTTACCCAGTGGGGCTTCTCCGTGAACCAGCTGTGGGTAATTTCACGTGTTTGTTTTCCTTGTGCTTCCACTCTTGTATGGAAAGTGTGCGTGGCTGGGGTGACACAGCTCCTGGAGTATTGCAAGAGGTGATCGTGGAGTATGACAAGAACGAGATCGAACGCGACTGTTTTCAGTTCATTTGTGGCGTGTGCTGGCGCTTCATGGCAGATGCAGAATCGTTGGTCCACAAGGCATACTTCAATCTTCCACTGACAAGCATGTCATTGTGTATATTGAGCAACTTCGGGTACCCTGACGAACTTCGATGCAGCCTTGTAGCTTGAGTGAAGGCCCACTTTTTCTGCTCAAGTGTTGCAGGTCGGCAGTGTCTTCCTTGTTTACCTCCTGTTCAAGAACCAACAGAAGCCGCTCAGCCAATGCCTGCACTGGAAGTGATCGCCTTGATGGTATGAATTATCCAGAATTGAGTTGATAGTGTGACCTCCTGCGCAGATCTTCTGTCTTGCGGACACGCTTCAGTGACACAGTCATGAATTTCGCAATTGCATAGCCTGAACCTGTGCCAGTGTGCTACACTCTTCTCACAGCCTGTGTTTCCAACAGCTCCTCAGATGCCCCACGGAAGAACGTGCCTCATTGGAAGCTCCCCAAGGCAAACCTACGCCATTCCAATGAGCCTCCATGTCTTGGAGCAATTGGCAGTGCTTCAGCTTACTTCAGAGGGCTTCAGCGAGAGAAATCAGGGCACATGGACGTGAAAGTGTGGTAAGTTTATTTTGCGGACCAGTCTTCAGTCTTCTGTTCATCCAACCTTTCCGCCCCTTTCAAGACCACGACGCAAAATGCTTCCCCCTCAGGAGCTACGAAGCATGTGCTGCGAGAGGGAGATCTTCGCAGAGTACCACAAGCGCCCCGTGTGAGATTCATGGAGTCTGATGGTCAGAGGAAGTAATTTCACCGCTCGAGGGCCCAGCCCCGAAAGGGGACTGGGTGCGTGACGGGCGGGGCGGCCGCAGTAGAGACTTAGCGGCGGTGTTGTACAGGGAACTTTTCCTACACGAACTCTAGCCTTAACCGACTAGTAAGATTCTCGACGAGATCTTTGGAGCCATACAACAAATTGGGACTTGGCTGATTGGATGACACATACCCGACCAAGACGCCGCAGGGCCGTAGGTGGATTTTTTAGCACGTTGTCGAGCATGCGTCCTTCGTGAGCTTTCCATGGTCAGCAAGGATCATCGCGACACTTCTCCAAGATGGCCATGTCTCAGTTGGGACGAGGGCATCCTATCGCAACCTTTTCTTTGAAATTGGCCGGCATTTGAGCAGTAGCATTGCATTTCTTGTGTTTCTAAATGGTGTTTCGTCGCAGATTGCCTTCGTGCAGTAATGGTATGATCTCACGAGAATCTTGCCCCAGGCGACAGCACCGCTTTAATGAGACAGCCAAGCTAAAGACATTGATCTTGTGGTTGTGGGCATCTAAGGATCCATATGGGCACCTTGCAGAGCGAAGAAAGTACACACTACCCGTCCCGGCCCGACATGGCTTTGTTGTCTTTTGGTGCTTAGGGAGTGGTGGCAGCCAAACTGTTTCAAGTTGAAGATGCCGGTCTTGAACCTGCAGTTGTAGCTGCTGCAGGGTTGTCATTGCTGTCATTTGGAACGCAAGTCTGTCAGTGGTTCTGCGAATCTCAAAAGATAGATGGTGATCCCACAAGCTCCAAGCTTGGCCTCAGAAAGAAATCCGAGCACCCCAACAACCAACCTGCAGACGGGCAGGGCACACGAGCGTGGCTCCACAAGTGCGAGGTCGAGGCGGGTTGCCCTTCCGCTCTGCAAGCTTAAAATGTTTGCACCATGCTCACTGAAGGAAAGAAGGAAAAACATCAAGAGAGCGCAGGCACCGCATGTGTTTGGGGAGGACACTTTTCGTGGCTCGAGCGTTTTGCTTTTTGGTCCAGGCTGCAAAAGTTGTACCACGCTGGGCCCCACCTGAGCGAGTCAGGTCGCTTGGCACTCTGACTTGACACTCGCTGAGACTTTCAGACCTCATTCCATCAATGTAAAGGGCAGATCCCAGTTGCTTGCAGTGCTGGGTTGCTAGTCTTTGATGTTAGTCTACGTACGTGTTGCGAGGCCGCCAGTTTTAGAGAGCGTCAGACTTCGGAGCAAAACGCAGCCAGCACCAGAGAGAAACTTGAAGTATTGTGTAGTCTTATCAAATGATTATGGGGGGACTCCCCATTTCGAGCCTGACTTGCAGTCTCGATATGAGCTCTTGCGTGAAGCTAGTTTCTTGCCAGCTGATACCGAGAATGACTTGCCAGGCGAGCTGCTTTGATAGGCTTCGGTCTAGCTGTCAACCAGTCGGCCCTGCGACGGCTTCAGGTATGATGAGATGAAGCAAAGTGCTGAGAACTACGTGGTCCCTTGGCGCTTGGCTGCTGCATCTTGTCAAGGGTGTGTCCATTGTTTTTCAAACCTCGCTGCATGGTTTTACGCCGGGATCCTTTTGTCCGACGCTCAGTTTTGTGAATGCAGTTTTCTTCTATGCAAATGGCTGCGTGCCTGCTTGGCTGTCTGACTTCTTGGGATGTTTCGGAGGTCTAGAGGTACGTATGTGCTTGCGGGCGCCACCTGAATTTCATGCTTGATATATCAGGCAACCCCCCTGGGCCTTGACCTAACAGCAAGACAATTGGGGCGATGTCTCTGGCGAGGGCAGCGTCTGATAAGATTAATAACAACATGATCTCGGAAGATGGTGGGGGGCCCCCACTTGTGTCCCTCCTTTGTCATGGATTCTTGTTTTTCGTTCGGCCATCGGATAAAGCAAGATGGACAAAGTCCTGAAATCGCGTTTGAAAGGGCCAGTCTACTTGTGAAGTGATTGGCCAGGATGATGTGAATCCTGAATTAGGGTTGTATTGGAGAGTATGGGGCCACTACGTGGAATCATAATTGGTTAGGGTTTCCATAATTTTCAAGAAAACCATGCATGTCTGTCTTGAGTTTTCTGTATTGGAAGTTGCAGATAGAAATAATAGAGACAGGTGAATGAGAACGCGGGATTTCGTAGAAGTTCTACTCGTCAAATGTTTTTAAAGGCTTCGTTCCCAGGAATATGAATCCAAGAGTCTAAAAACAATACAGCTGCAATTCAGGGCTTCCTCGATATTCCTACTTTCCACAAGTTCTTTCGGTGTTTGGAACAGAGATGATTCAGAAATGATAGAATCACTCTAAAAAGTCTCCTTGGAATTAAGAATCTTTTTGATCGCCTGATGCGTCCATGGTTGTCTTAGCAGAAATGGATCGACCATTCACTATTAGGGAATGGACGGGAGGTGAGCTATTACACTTGCCGAGCCAAAGCAGGATGGTCGGCGTGGTTGTAAGTCTTGACTACTTTTCTCATTGTATTTTTAGTCTTATTCGCCAGCTAAGTGCTGTCATTATGACCCTTGTGACGGTTGCTAGTAGATTTTCTTGTGGTCCGTCGCTACTATCATTGAATGATTCATCTTTGTTTTCGCGAATGCATTAACATTCTTCCTTTCCTTCTTGTTCTACTTGTGATGACGCTATCTGTTAGTGTTCTAGTGTTATGGAGTGTTCTGCTCATGGCCAGTGTGGGAGGTTGCGAGTAACCCTCCCACCCCCCTGAAGACAAGCCAAGCCTAACCGTAACCACCCAAGCCAAGAGAATGGTGATGATCATCATGATTGGTATGAGGCTCGTTGCAACCAGCTACTCGGATTTTTGTATTTCCCGGCTTACCTTTTCACTGTTATGACCATTAGGCACCAGCACCATCAGCGATGCACTCTTCTCAAGGCTATTCTTCGTGTTGCCAAGAGGAATGCTGAGCACAGCAGACAAACAGTAAATAGTGAAAGCACAAAAAACAAGGCATGTCAGATAGCCTTTTGGCGACCCCGAAATCCAAACTGCAACAGCATCTCAAATCTGCGGTTTGCCTGATAGCCCCTGTGAGTCATTTCTCCATTTGACGTTGCCTTGTAGGCAGCGTCAAGGTTATTGAGAAACCTGCATCCCTCTATGAGCAGCAAATCAGGTCCGCTTGACAAGCTAAGGCTGCGCAGCTGGCAGCAGGCTGCCCGGCAAACAGAGAACACAGAGAGCAAACTGGCAGAGCTGGGCTTCAGCTCCCTGCTGTGAGCTCAGGAGAGGAGTCTGATGACGCAGTTCGCTCAGATGAGATGATGGATGAAAGACTCTTGCCACCACAGGCGGGGGTTAGCTTGAAAGCACCAAACTCGCAGCACAACCGGCAGAACAAGCAGCAACACAACCAGCAGCACAACGCGCCTGCACAGCCCATCGCCAGCATCAGCATTGCCACACCAGCGGCATGTCCACACCAGCATCACTGCCGCACCGCCACCGCCTCTGTGACTGCCACCTCCACCACCACCGTCACAGTCACCGCCGCCACTGCCGCCGCCGCCATCGCTACTGTAACCAGCACCACACCCACCGCCCACTGCCCCCACCAAAATGCTGTACATTTTTCAGCATGTTGCTGTCTCTTGAAATGTGTCAGCCTGAAAAGTCACGCTCTCAGGGGCAACCTCTTCCTGGGGACTATGGCGAAATGATTGATGGCCACTCGAGATGCATTGTGGCTTTTGCAAGTTTGCCACCTTTGCCATGCTATTTCTGGTTCTGCTGTGTCTGCCCCTTTGCGGTTTCTACTTCGCGTTTCTCGTTGTGTCTGAAGAAGCTGCCCAGCTTGGGTATGCACGACAGGGTTGTGATTGATGTGGCAAAGCCCACGTAAAACAAAGACGTTACTTGCGTTGCACAGAGTATCAACTTTGCCTTGTTGGTTGTTGAGCGTGGATGACATCAAGCTTGGCAGATGAGGTTTGGACGAAGCTGATACGCGTTGGGACATTTGCCAGGCACGGAAACCTGTAGCTGCATGTGGCTCATGTCTTGTTCATCTTGTTTGCTTCTTGAGCTTTTCTTAGCAACAACTCAGAAGCAGTCACAGCAGCCATCAGTGGCAATGGATAGAGAAAGGAAAAATGCAGGATAGACTTTTGAGCTGCGATTTTTGCCGGAGGAGAATCTGCAGGAATTCAAGGAGCTCTGCTCGTGTGGGTCTTGCAGCTCTTTGGGGCCGTTGGGAGCAGGGTTGTGTGAGTATGTATGTAGTGCCGTGGCGGATATGCTTGGTCGGTTCATGAACGCAACAATCTGGTGTGCCTCTTTATAAGCCTGACCCGAAACTAACTGACAGGCTTCATGAAATCTGCCTGTGCTGCTCTTACTAAGAAGGAGGAGAAGCCCAAGGCAGATCCTGATGACCAGTACGTGCAGCCCATCTTGGAGCAGCATCTTTGGCAACAGTTGACTTGCTTGGTGCGCATCCTGCATGTGCTGCTCAAAATCAATCTGGCACAGTGGAGTTGGATAGTAGATAAGCTTCTTCTGAGAAGAAACTTTGTGTCAGACTTTGCTGCAGGTTGAGGCCTGAGCAGCCTGAGCATGAGTCCTGAACAGCTGAGGTTTCAGCCCAAGAAGATTCGTCGGCGTCGCCGAAGATATGAATATGGGAACCCAGAGTTTGGGCTTTAAGGTCAGATGCTGTCATACTCAGCAGCTCGAATCAAGTGCGTTTGACGCGCCAAGGATGATGACGAGGAGGAGGCAAAACTGAACATGTTGTATGTGCTGACTGCTATGCAAACGATTCAGTGTGGCTTGGTGTGGAGCATGCAGGTCTCTTGAAGCGCTTCTTGTTGCCGTTAATGCGATCTTGCCATGAGCAGGCTGGTGCCAACCCAGTTGCCGCGGAGTACTTCAAAAAAGCTATTGAAAAAGGGGACCGTCGACTTCTACTCTCAACTGTGCCGAAGGGAAGGAAGACAATGCATGGTGCTCTTTTGGGCGTGGAAACTGCCATCGAGAATGGTGTTGCCGAAAAGCTGCTTGCGGCAATCCGCGTCTTGCCAGAGTCGTTGCAGGATGCAGGCCCAGCTGAGGACAGTGGGCACTGGTGTCCTGGGCCGCCGGGTGTGAAACTGTTTCCAGATCACCCGCTTCCGCCACTTCCGCAGGCAGATGCGAAATCTGTCAAAGATTCAGAGGACGAGAAAAAGCCGGAGATAAACTTGGATGATTTGGAGGACATGTCAGGTGTGGAGTACGAAGATGAGTGACTGGCTGCTGGCTCGAAGTCGCCTTACCAGCAAGGTTGACCCTGACCGGAAGGCTTTGCTGCAAAGATCCGAAACAGAACTTAGTCTCAAGTCTCGCAAAGTCTCGCAAGTTCAGGGCCAGATTCGTTTTTGCTTCCTGCCTGAAGCCTTTTTTATTTGTATTAATCAACTTGACAGGAATGATCATGTTGTGCCTTGTAACTAACTATAGCTGTCTTTTGATTGAGTTACTGATTTCACACAATTGAATGTGTAGGGTGAGGAAACCTAGATTGTTGCAGTTGATCTTCTTCATGACATGTGTATGGTTCAAGCTAGTGCAGAAGATCAGAATACCTTGAGGGCAAGCTCTTCTGGGGATACGGTGTGAGCTGTGGAACTGCTCTGAGCTTCGATCCAAAGCTCACATAGGCACCAGGGTCTCCAAGGTGAGCGAGCATTAGACTACATTATACACGTATCATCAACATTGGTGAATTGAAGAGCTATACCCTATAACTGAAATCTAGCTGCTTTGAACAAGACATTGAGCCATGCCCCATTCTCAAGCACTTACTATACTTAGAGTTTGGCAAAAAGTGCGGTGACGCAAGTCTGTTCACAGTTTTTGACCGCAGGTTGTTCAACACTACAGGCTGCACTTGAGCGCACGCTGTGGTGTCAAGTCCGCGGAGTTTCAGCGCGGCTGTAGAATTCTCCAACTGGTGGATTGGCGTCCGCGGCGGCATGTGGCCTGGTGTGGGAAGCGGCAACTGGCCAGAGTCCTTGCATGGGGCATGAAGCTTGAGCAGCTACGGAGAGCGACGTTCCCGGTTTTGACACGTGGTCTCTTACGGATAAGGTTGATGCAGCCCAAGACCCCAGACCCTTCCAAGCAAGTCTCGGCCGGCACATGGTGGCGATGCCCATGACACGAGAGGTTCCGCAGCGTGAAGCTGAGTGCTAAGCACGCGGAATTCCAGTAACAATGCCTAAATGCTTAGCTTTCTGGCCAGGTAACTTCCCATAACAAGATCTGTCATGATTTGTAAGAGCTCCTGATGCCCAAAACTTTACTGGCACCGCTTGTGCACTATAGCCCGGTTGAGACACGGCATCGTGGGATACATACTTGTCCCTGGCGGCATACAACCTGGTCTTTGCTGACATCGCCTATTTCTGGCGCGTTCAAACGAAGGGGCGTGACGTTTGCAGCCGCCCTCTGTGACACCAATCTCGTCGTTGAGCACCCGGATGTCCTTGGTATTGAGCTCGGTGGCTGGCGGAGTTCTGAACATTCTCGGCAGCCGCTTTGGGTTTCTTGCTCATGCGCCCTGCTTTCCCTTGCAGCCCCCTGGACTGGACCGTTGCAGCCTACCTCCCTCCTCTTTTGTTGGGCAATGCTGCCAAAGTCCACGGAGCGACGCTCTATACAGCCTCCTGAGATCTCCTGAGATTTCGGCCCCCATTTCTGCCATGCACTGCCGCAGGATCGGCATCATCGGGTACAGGGCATTGGCAAGTAACGGCGCACAATGCTGTACTGCCACCAACATCTCGTGCGCCGAAAATTAGCCGCGCCAATTGGCAATCATTTCCATTCTGAAGCGCCCCGTGCAATTCGTTGGCAATTCATGTCCCCCGCTGAGACTGTACACCGCTCTTATAAAATCTATTGTCTTGTTGGAAAATCTTTTCGCCGCCTTGCGTGACAGCTCTTGCAGTGAAAGAGCTGCGCCGGATGATGGTGGCCATCCCTGAAACTCGTCGGATCGTTGTGGGCTAAGCATTTGCATGCGGCGAGCGCTGGAGAAACGGACCGAACGTGTGGCAGTAGCGCACGCCACGTGGGGCAGGCTTGCTGCCCCTCTTCGCACAGACCAACTCGCGAAACCCAATAAAGCCGTGCGGCTGCACAGCTGGCAGCAACGTGATGGGCCATTCTTTCGCCGCCAGCCTCCTGTCCTTCCGCACTGCCAACTTTGAAGCAGATTCGCCCCTCCCTAGCGATTTGCTTGCAGACTCGACTGCCGAACATTTGCCAGCCGCATGCCATAGCCTGCCTAGAGCGTGTGGCCTGGACTTGGTTCTGCACTGGGACCGCTTTGGCTGACTGCAAAAAAAATCCGCCTAGGAAAGTAGTTTAATGCAATGTAACGTAACGTAACGTAACGTAACGTAATGTAATGTAGTGTAATGTAACGTAATGTAATGTAGTGTAATGTAATGTACTGTAATGTAGTGTAGTGTAATGAAATGTAAGAGTCGGGTCGAGTCCTGATCGCCCGAAGGCGTCCCTTTTAGGGTACAGGCGAGACAAACATGAGCATTACAAAAACTGCATCCATCTGGCTCTTTGCCCGATGACAAACTCGCAAAATTCATCGCACGACTGATTCCAAAATCTGTTGTCTAAAGCTGCTGCTTCCCAACTGTCCCATCATTTCCAGCCAGCAAATGTCGCGAGACAAAATGCCCACATATTGCGGGGTTTACCCAGAACAGGTCTCCCGACTGATTGCCATGCCAGCACTAGACCGCAAACAAGCTTGTCCCCAGGTCGGGCGGCGCAGACGTACCCAGTGTCGCATTGCTTTCGCATTCCAATGGTGCAAAATGAGGTGCGAGGGCATGTTCCATTGAATGTCAGCCGGAGGCCGGACAATTCGCCGTAAAAACCTCCTGAACTCAACATTAAAACTGAAAAATGGCCCTATGACCAATTGCGAAACAGGCTACAGGGGTAACCATGGCATCGAAAACTAAAAGCCGCGGTTTCAAGCAAGCATTGCGATCAAGAAGAATTTCTCTATTTGCAAAAAACGCCCTGGAAGCAGCCTGCCAATGAAAGTCCACATCCGCAGAAGATGCTCTTGAACCTTTGCTGGACAGCAAACAGCCCAACCAATTGTGTGACGCATCGGGCGGCAAAATGTCCACGATATTGCCGGCATGTGTCAACAACTGCGTGGGTGCTTGTGCTTCAGTGGTTACAACTTTAGTTTTCGTGACGTTCAGGCGCAAACCAACACCAGAACAGCAACGAACCAAGTCATCCAATAGCTTTGCGGCATCCTGCGCGGATCTTGCAAACAACAGCAAATCATCAGCAAATCTGCGATCCAGTAATCCTGGCAAACCACCAATTTCAAGACCAAATGACGCAACGGATTGCCTCCATTCAGAGAGTGCCGCTTGAAGAAGGACGCAAAGCAATCGCGGACTCAAGACACAACCCTGACGGATTCCCCCAAATAATATGTTAAACCAACGGCTTGTACTGGAATCTCCGCGCACGTCGCCGTCTTGATTGTGATGCGCAGATTGCAGCAGCCAAATCAAATGTTCGGATACCCCTTGTCCCCACAAAGATGGCCAGAGTGCAGCCCAATCAATCCGATCAAAAGCTTTGGAAACATTGATATCGACAATCCAAACGATGTTTGCCGTTACCACGTGTTCTTCAATGCGGCGCCTTGTTCTGACACCATGTTGCTTTTCAGGCTAAAAAGAATGGAAAAGATTTTCAATACGTTTGAGAATCATGCGGGTAAAAAAATCGTGCATCATTCTTTTGCTTCTTTGGCCAACATTGTGAAAATTGTTTTTCGCCAGCCTGATGGCACATCGCAATGGAACAAAATGGTGTTGAACAACTGCACTTCCAGCGTGAGGACGTCTCCTGGATCATGCTTCAACAATTCGATGACCAAGCCAGATTCAACCGCAGACCTGCCACCCTTTAATCTTCCGTCTAACCTGGCAGGGCGAACGGGTGCCGGTGGGTCACCCGCGACAAGTGTTTCCAACTCAGCGGCAAACTCATCCGGTTGAGGCTTGGGGGGGTCAGCTTCTCGCCAGCATAAGATGACATTAGCCCTTGCAAGGTTGCGCCTTTCGAGCCGCGAGGCAAGAGCCCATTCAAAGCCAAAGTCTTTCAGCTTCGAACCTCCAAGCGATGGAGCCGAAAAAATAGCAAACCCAATGACTTGCCGGATTGCATGCTTGTCGAGTTCCGTTTTTGCCGACTGCTTCAATTCGAGCGATGGTGCAAATTTTGGGCGGTCACGATTGTAGTGACCCATTCGCAGACCAGTTGTGTGCAAGATGCTGGTTTAAATAGTTTCCAAAGCCGGCATTGGATGCCCCGAATGATAGTGACGTGGTTGTGGTCCGCGAACTAAAATACGCTGCCACCTGGCACAAAGGTTTGGCCGAAACGATGATCTACCCTTGTTGCACTCGATAAATCATGCCATGTGGAAGACGTCAATCTCAAATCGCAATTGACAAACTCGATTTGAACACAAATGTTGTTGTCAAGTGCTCGCTTGCAAGTCCAACTGTGCTACACCAAAGCATGGCACCAGCTGTCCTGCACCAACACAAAACCTCCCCACGCGCTGCTTCCACTGAGGATGTGGCAGCTTCCAAAATTTCTTCAACACGGGAAGGGTCGTCCGCCAAAATACACACAATTTTGCTCACGTCGGTCGCCCAATACACACATTTTAAGACGACCTCGTGGTTGCGGTCAACTGCCGAGCCGTCCATGAAAAGTCATGTCCGCATCAGGTCCGCAGATCTGTCACACTTTTCACAAGCAGTAACTGCCTGTACAGCAACGTCTTGGATAACACGGGTTCCTTGGCCTGACTCAACACTTGGTGACGAACGGCTGGGGAATGCTAATTTTTTTTCACGGACCTTCCCATGCCTGATCCACAGAGTCCTATGGCACGCCGACTACCAGCTGCCAGCTCAGGGCCGCAAAGGCAAGCGGCTGGGGCCGACATGGTCAGCCCACTGCACCACAACATCCAGCTCCGGGCCCTCGCAGTTGCCCGGCCGCAGGGGTTGCTTCCAGGGGCCACCAAATGCTGTGCTGGCGACCACTTGTTGCATCGGAATGGACAAATTTCCCTCAAACAGTGGCACTGGAAAGCGTCTATGCGTTTCAATTGGGCTTTGTTGAGCCAAGCTGTGTGCAAACAATACAACAAGTTCGAAACAATGCAGGCTTCAAATATTTGTGTGTGTGTGTGTTTTTGTTTTCCTCGGCGGTAGTGACGAATGTTTGCAGACGCGCTCCAAAGCAATGAAATTAGCCCTGGCCATGCCCAGACGTCGATCGAGTTCAACCGTGATGTCCGCTGAGGCGAACCAAGCACGCCCAAGATACGTGATGGAAGATTTGCATGGGATCATCCAGCCGTCATTTTTGGACATCTTGGACGAGCAACCCACCGGCATCAATTCCAGCTTTTTCCAGTCGAGCGTCAGACGGGACGCAGTACTTGTTTTATGACGCGTCGGGCGCTGCTCACTCCGTTCTGCAATCGGGGGGCGGCGAGCAGGGAGACCCGCTCATGCCCGGCTTAGTTTCTGTTGGCATCCACCAGGCGTTGCGGGCCGCACACCCCTCTTTCCAACCAGGCGAGGATCTGTTGGCATTTTTGGATGACACGTACATTATTTGCCCCGCAAAACGCGCTGCTCCCACATTCAGGGCACTGCGTGTGGCGCTGGCCGCACACGCCAAGGATCGATGTGCACCTGGGCAAGACTAAAGTCTGGAACTGCGGAGGTGTTGAGTTGGTGGGTTTTACAGATGAGGTCCCTGCTGATCTTGGTCTCCCATCTCAGTGGGTTTCAC
>CAJNIZ010002558.1:0-17137 GCA_905231905.1 Symbiodinium pilosum
GACAAAAGGGTCAGGGTTTAGGGTTTAGGGTTTAGGGTTTAGGGTTTAGGGGGTTTATAGTCCCCCTTAAGTAGATAGAATATGGGGTATATGGGGATCTTGTTATAATGTACCCAAAACCATATTCTATCTACTTAAGGGGGACTATAGGATGTAGGGTCTAAGATTCTGAGATTCAGATTTAGGTTTAGGACGTGGGGTTTAGGGCTTGCGGTGTAGGATTTAGGCTTAGGGTGAAGGGCTTTAGGATGTAGGCTTAGGGCTTAGGACTTAGAATTTGATGGTGAGGTATCAGTCTTTAGGTTGAAAGCGTACAAAGGGTTGAACAGTTCAGTTTTTTTGTTTTAACGGGTTTAGCCACCTAATGCTGTAGGCTTAGGGATCTTTACGCTTAAGATGTGAGTTCTCAGGGTGGGGTTGACGGTTGGGAGTTGTTCACGGTCTTTGCTCTTTGCTTGTGGAGGTCTTGGCTCAAGTTGGCATTTTCGGAGTCGGAGGCAGTTCTTGCAGTTTCGAGTCGCAGGGCTTTGGGAGGAGTTTGACGGGCTGCCAAGCTTTTCAGACAATGGCCGAAGTTCAGGACTCCTGAACCCTAAACCCCAAACCCTAAGCCCTATGGTTCTGGGCGCGGGTCTCAGGATCTGTGATTTAGCAGTGTCAAGGTTCCAAGGTCGATGGCAGTTCACTCCTGGCGTCTCACGTCAAGCATGTCTGGCCGAGCCGGTAATAGCTTACAAGGTATCCGGCTGCATATGGGTAGTTCCTAAGATTAAGAGTCCTGTGTTGGTACCCCTAAATCTTAGGTGCCGTAATATAATCATGAACCAAAACAAGCCCCCGATAATTTTGGGAACTGCCCATATCAAAGAGTCTAAAACTTCAAATTTCAAATTGCCTCCCTCCCTCCCCCCCTAACAGTAAGATCCAGACACGGTTTGGCAGTAGAGTTGCCTTTGTTCTTGTACTCTGAATCCAGTAAACTTTCATTCCCTCCTTCCTAAGCCTGATGCCCGCAACTCTAAACTCCCAAGCCCTCAGAGCCATTTCTTCCTATTACTGCAATTCTTTTTTAAGTCACCATACTTATTACCAGTCTTACTATTGCTTATTACAATTTTCAACATTATTACTTTTACCATTATCATTAGTATTACTATTAGTATCATGATACCAATCGCCATTATTACTGTTGTTGCCATCATCCAGGCCGAATGGTGGAATCATGTTTCGAGCTTGGAATGACGACAGCTCGCCCAACTGCGCCTCAGCCTATCTCAGCAGGGCAGATCGTAGGCGTTTAGTGTTAAGGTGTCGAAAATCTGATACTTTCCCAAAATAGGGGGACCCCAATATAGATCCCCAAAATATTCTAATCCTTGTAATGGGGACCCCCATGATGGTACCTTTTAGAACCCCCATGTATCTATTGAATGAGGAGTGTACTGGTGTGATGCCGTGTAAGATGTGCTTTCGACTCTATCTGGCTTTTTCCGCCAAAGTTACGTTTTTGTCAGTTCCAATCTTGCCTCAGTTCCAACTCTGCTTCAGGCGAGATGAAGACTTCCCCTGGCAAAGTTGAATGGATGAAGGCGACGGAGTCTTGTTGAACTGCTGTGGGTGGCTGTTCACTTTGTACCTTTCTTTGCATTGCTACCGCTCATGATACTTTTGGGCTCTGATTAGACTGAGATCAGTATCATGATTGCCGCTGTTCTTGATCTCTGTCGGTTGCGAGCGGGTCTGTGGGTCCACCTGAAAGGCAGACTGTACGATCTGCACTGGCACAACTACGATAACAGGAATGTCTGTAGCATGTCCTTTGCAAACCTTTCCTTCGTATTCCAGTCGGCAGACAGCTGCCAGTGCGGAAGCAAGTGCAGCGCTTGAATTCCTCGACCCGGAGTGAAAGGCAAAGCTCTAAGCCGCCGTATGCCCAAAGATAGATTGACGAGTGCTGCTTAGACGGCAACTTTGAAAGTCGGGAGTGACCGCTTGCAAAGCCGAGTTTGTCTTAAACTCTTAAGCCTCTGCAACCCGCATGATGCCTCGAACTCTGCTTGATGCGAAGTTGTCAAACCTTTACATGAAGTTGCCTTGTGACTCTCAGTAATCCTCCAGAGAAACCCATCATTTCCAACATTGCCCACGCTCAACCCTGAATAGTGATCTGGACAACAGGCGTGACCCACAGACACCCGAAAAAGCTTCAGGGCCTGATGATGGTTAGGGTTCAAGGCTTTACACCTGTGGCACCGTATCCTTTATTGCAAAAATCCTTGAAACCCTAGCCTACAACTCTGGCCCTACAACCTTGTCCAAATACAACTCCGTGTATGCCTGGCGCCGGACCAATGTTCTGAAATACCTGCATTGATGCGAGGTTTTTGGGCAAAAGGTGCGCCTAAGGTAGTTTACGACCTGAACCGCGTGACTTTTCGCAGGTCTTCTACAACCACCAGATCTGCTTCGAAGCCCAGAACAAGCCGATCTAAGTACTGACAGGTGAAACCGCTTCGGGGGTCAGGTGGTGGACTCAGGGTTTAGGGCTCCCATTTTAGGGCTGAGCGTCTACAGTTCAGGATTTCGGGCTTTTCAGTTTAGGGTCCAGGCTATAGTGCTCGAAGTGTCTGGAGGTGTGGGCCTTTTTGGGTTGCACCGCCCATGTGGAGATGATGCAGGGGCCAACGCTATTTTCCACAGCTAGTATTTGTGGTTGACTGGTTTGGGGATGGTACTATGTAGGAAGGAATTCTTGGCGTCTTCCAGGGCTGATGGGGAGAGACTGCTAAGGATTGCGGTGGGAGCTGAAGGCTTTGTAGAGTGGTTCAAAGGGAGGCACCCACTTTTTTCAAAGGCAGGCGCCTGCTCTTTTCGAAGCGCATGTTGCAAGGATCATTGTGGTTGAGATTCTTGCTGCCAAGTCATGAGGTATGGCCCCAACAATAATGGCCATATATAGTACGTAGTCTTCAACAGGGACCCCTCTCATCCCCTTGCAGCTTACAATCCCATATATCCCTGGAGTTTCAAGGGTTCCTCAATTTCGTGAAACCCTTTACACCCTATGTCAGGCCAGTTGCCGGCGCGCAGAATGCAGAGCGCAGCTCCTGATGGCAAATTGGTGGAGTTACTGTAGTCGTGCGGCATAAGCAAAAGTTGTGGGCAAGTATATACACAAGCTGGAACCAGTTGCAGGTGCGAGCCAGCAATGCTTTTTCTGCAGTCTCAGTTCGATGTTTGCTTCTTCCGGGCCGCAAATTCGATTATTTTAAACTGCATTTTTTCTCGCGTGCCAATGCCCGGGTAAATTCAACCAAGCTGCAAGCAGAAAGATGTGGGTGGTACGGCTGAAGAGCTTGGTTCGTTGAGAGTTTTCCGAAAGTAGCCAGATCGATTCCTTGGCTGCACAGGTGGAGCTTACCGCTTCGGTCACGCAAGGGTCCTAGTGGATGCATATGAGGGTTTCCAAACAGGAGGGCCAATAGGGACCCCAACATGTTAAATGATCCGTATGACCTTATGGTCAATATCGCCAAAAGGGAACCCGAATCGCTAGAATCTCTAAGTCTCATAAGTTCCTATACATCCCCTATACCCCCATAAACCCATACATAACCCAGTAACTCCCCTGTGCCCTGTAACCCCTTTAAAGGGGCATCACCATACGAGGCCCAGTACTGGATCAGGATGCTGTCCTCAGAGCAATCTAGGGTTTAGGGGTTGGGGCGCGCATGGGCCCGATTTTGACGCTGCTTGCTCGGCTTGCTATGGATTTGGTTCATAGTTGTAAGGACAAATTATCGCCGTAGCTCTTCCATAGGCGTAGTAGCAGTAAGATCAATATTCGCGGTAGCATGAGTTTGGTATATTATGGCAGTTTGAGACACTGAGAATGCTGCATATGCTTCTGAGATTCTCCTCGCAGCAATTAGAGCAGCAGTTGTTAACAACCGCAGCAACAGCAGCAGCAGCAGCAGCAGCAGCAGCAGCAGCAGCAGATGATACTGCATGGTAACACCGCAGCAGCAACAACAGTCCTATCACGAGCTGCAGGAGGCATCACCAAAAGCCGTAGTAAAATCCTCCATCTGTGCAGCTACGGCTCTTCATGGAGCCTTCAAGTCTGACTGTCAGGGCACCTGCGCTGTCTTAGCAGCAGCTCCATCGCCTGTGCGGGTCGTGTCAGGATAGTCTGTAGTGCACGTTGAAAAATGAGAGAATAAGGCCGTACATAACCCAATCCGCCTGGTCGCCCATGAACAAGGTAGAGGCTTCAGAAAGGGTGAAAGGCACATCAATTCCAGGGCTTAGGCTTAGGCTTTGAGGATGTCATCTTTCGCCCCTAGCTTGAAAAAGGCTCCTCCTACGAACGTATACCGGGGTGTATGAGTGTTAGATTTTGCACAGGTTGACATTGAACTTTGCGTGACTTGCCGCTATCTATGTTGTGCAGATCTCTTTTCCTCACTTAGACATTGCGTGGACTGCACCCTTCGGCTAGCCTCCTAGCGAAACCGCAGCTTAGGAACTGCTTTGCCCGCAGGGAAGCCCGATGACATTCTCAGACTTCCACCTGTGGGGGTTGCTCAAGATCATGAGTCCCCGTTCTGAAGGTCTTAAACTCTCGAACTGAGGATGATCGTGTTTTCTGGTGTACGCGGGGGACCTTGATGTTGAGGAATTTCCGTGTCCCTGACAGCTCAAGAGGCCAAGGACGCGCAACCGTCATCTGAGTAGAGCTAGAATTGATCATCGGGAGTTTGTGAACATGATTCCCAAAGAACCCTCGCAAGGGATCTCTAGAAGCTCCTTCTAGTCCCTGTGAATATGCCAAAAAAGTTTTTTGATCACTTGCATGCATGTCGTATCTTTTGCAGGATTCTCGTTGTACGGGGGGTTGCATTTCGTTACTCATTGTACGTCGTTCAGAGTAGGGTTCGCCTAAGCCCCAGTCCTTACATGCGCTTCCAAGATGTGGATCCTGTTTTTGGAGGCGTTTGCAGAAAGGTCGCCCGGTAAGGAAGTCCCACAACTGTTCCGGAGCAGTCTCGACTTGGTTTACAAAGTAGATATGAGGCTACGAGAAAGCATCCCACAAGTAGGGACTACAGGGGCTAGTGGTGACCATATTACCGTTTGAATGACTAGAACCGTAGCAGTGAGCTTCTGCGTTTACATAAGCGCTACCCCAGAGTTACATAGAACAAACATGTTTGCCGAGTAGTGCCGCAAGCTACATAGAGGATGCAACAGGCCCCTACTGTGCAAGAACCAGGTTGCGGCGACCATTTAGCATATCAGTTGGAGCTGCTGATCACATTGATTATATTGGGGTTATATTGGGATAATGGAAAATAAAGTGGAAACCTTTTTTGGGTTTGGGGTTCAGTTACATGATCAGACTCTGGATTTCCGGCTGTGCGAGTTAGCGATGCAAACTTGCAAACCGCAAAGTTCCGTGGCTCCGTGCTCAAGCTTCAGATGGTGCCTGGGAAGCCCATGCACTGAACCCTAAACCCTACACCTAAGTCCGAAAGGGTAAAGCCCAACCGCCCTCAACCTCCATTCCGGGTACTCAATCACAAGCCGCTGACGTGACCTTGGCCAATAATCCGTCTGACATCCATGCCGTGAGACAGCGGACTTCCGAACAAAGTGTCAAAGAGTCTTGCTGGGTTTCGCTGTTGCCAGAGGTGTAGGGTATGAATGGTGCGGCCATTATGCAAGACAAAGCTGCGTTTGTAAAAAGATGTCAGGGGCTAAAGTCTCTACTAGCTACGCCACGCACAGCCTCTAAGTAGGGTTATGGAAATAGTCTAGAGGGTTTGGCCCGTGTAGTCTGTCATTACCTTTGCCTCACCTCACAGAAGACACCAACAAGGCTAGATTGAAGGTTGCCCTGGCTTTGTTCGGCATTTCTTCCGCGGTGGTAGGAGTATTGATATCTCTGACACATAGCTACATCTGAGAGTCGAGGCGCCCCTCAGTGATGATTCGGAAACATGCGTTTGGCATCTCTATGCGCGACCCTCTTTTGAAACGGGCCGTAAACATGCCTCAGCCGCAACACCTCAACCCGCGCACCTGAACTCCCTGCAATAGTAATAAAAGTAAGTGATAAACAATAGTAGGAACAGGAATAGTCACAGGAATAGGAAAACAGACAGTGGTCTTACACTTTCTCCCGGTCGGCTCAGGTCAGGTACCGTCATGATCTTGGCCTTCTTGAATGGCCCTTTCAAGGCATTCTGGTCGGTTCCCGTACTATTATTGATTCTTTATTTACAAGAAGTAGCCCATATACAAACCCCTACAGTCAAGTAGTTGCCTTTTTTCTTTTCACTTCTTCCACATCCTGCTTGGCTAAGAAGCAGCAAATTTTGACGAGCTATAGTGCTTGCAGTACAAGCACAAATAGTAGGGGTAGGATGAGTAAGAGCAAACGATACAATCATAGCTTGCAAAGAATCGTCGAAGGTCCTGCATGTAGCCGTTTGTTTCAGGCCCCAAGCAGTTGGGCCTTAAGCCCAGGTTCAGCTTCTGAAGTAGACACCGCAAGCCCTATATGTCCTACAGCCCCGACCCCAAAGCTGTAGATGCTGGAAGGTCACTTTCCTTGGGGATCCAGCAGGGTTCCATGGCGCAGCGGCCCTAGAGCAGTAACAGCACTGGTAGTCATCCTGACATTTAGGCCTTTTTTCGTGGGATGAGTTTTTCGAAGTTTAACGTGCTTTGATACAGGCCTTGGGGCTGTATTGGACTTTTGGTATTGGCTTTCATGAGTTCGAGGGTTCAGGGTGTGAAAAGATGGTTTCGGGCTTCATGCAGAAAGGGTCGCAGAAAGACAGGAGTCTAAGTTCATCTTGCTGATCTCTTGAGGGCAACTCCCTAGCCCTCAGACGCCTTGACCCTGAACCCATTAAACCTGCAACCCAAACCATCGAGGACCGTCAAGGAGCCAACTCACTAAAGTCGCTGATGGTCAATGGTCGTTTGAAATTGGGGGGTATGCGTAGAATGAGACCTGTAGTTCTACGCTATTCAGTGACCTGCACATACATAATTCCTTTTACTTCAACGCTTGTCCCTCAGAGCACGAATGCCCGAAACTACGCATCCTGCGCGCTAATCGAAAGTAGCTGAGCGCTGAGGTGCAAGTCGTAGCTGCGGATCAAGCAGAAGCCGGAAGCCCTATCAGACCAGCTCTTGATTCCACGGTTCTTTCAACTGCTGGACGCGGAGACTCACAAGCCAACCCCGGATCCATCCCAAACTGCCGAAACCTATAGTCCCCCTTAAGTAGATAGAATATGGCTTTGGGTATATAATAAAAAGATCCCCATATACTCAATGTTCTATCTACTTAAGGGGGCCTATAAACATTCACTTACGTCTCATTAACTTGAAACGAACTGCTGGACTGGGCTACAGCCATCCGGTTAGTCTTCCATTACTTTTGCGTGAACGTGGGTGTACAGAGTGGGTGCCAAAGATGCGCTCTAGGCTGTTGGGGGCTTAATTGAGGATGTAGGGGTTGAACGGGGTTGTTGGGATTGTTCAAGGGTTGAGACCTGGGTTTGAAACATTGGAGCGGGAAGACATCCTGTACTTTGACGGATGGGTGCATCCCTGCCTTTTCTGCAATTCGTCGATGTAGACGCATCCGAAAATACCCAAGTAATAACAAATCCAAACCCTAAAAGTCTTCAGCCCTATGTCGAGACACTAATCCCTACACGGGTTCTACATATTCGCAAGAACCTGAAGCCCTGAGAGCTTCACAGTTCCACCTTACAAGCCGTGTTGGGGAGCTTTCGGCCCTGCAAGGACATGATAGCATCATGTCAGTACAAGCCCGGAGTACAAGACCCCAGGAGAATGCCTGATGTACATGAAGTAATAGGGTAGCACCATGAGGAGCCTGGAGAAGGGATTGCAAGTTTGAGAGACCTTTCAGTCCAAAAAATCAGCTTTCGTACATTCTCCTCATGCGGACTGTTCGGCCTGCATTGAGTCTTGACTACCTAGATTTTGAAGGCAGCTTCTCATGTTTTGGGAGTCAGCCGCTCATCATGTTTGATTCCTCCAAAGCGCAACCTGGGGATGCGGAATTCTAAGCTCCAAACCAAAAACATCCTTTGAACCATCCCTCAGCCCTAAGACCTGAAAACCCTACACATTGTTCGCTTGCCATGGATACGCCTGAATGGGCAGCTCAGTCTCAGCCTCGGCTTCTTGTGAAGGGACTTGGGGATGGACCAAAACCTTAGGGTAGCTTTCGTGGGGGGTTCACAGCCAAGGGTATAGATTACTAGGGGAACTGCAACGAGTGTTGGTCCTCCTGCTCCTCCTCCCTGTCCTCTTGGGCGGCCGATTTCAAATACGACTCGCCATAATACATGTCATGCTCTCGCGGTGTTAGTGGCCCGTAGTGTGAGGGCTCCTTTCCTTAGTCTGGGTTAGAACAGGCTCGCTAGGGCATCATCCTAGGTCTATCATTAGCCCCAGGTTATACCTTTACGGCGCCTTTCTTCATGAGCCTTGAGAGCGTTGGATACGAGGTTTGAGGAAGACCCGGCGCTGCGAGAGACTTTGGACCGGGGCAATCAAGGGGGTGTCATTTGGTAGTACTGTTGCTGTTGGTACTATTCAGAAATCCGAACGCTTGTTCTGATTCTTATTCTTGTTGCTATTCTAGTCAAGTCGTGTTTGCCTTGCTTGCGCTGTATGAACTTGGCGGTTGCCTTGGGCTCAGGATTGACAATCTGGTTTTAGAATCTAGGTTAGGCGGAGTTGTAGAGTTGAGAACTTGGGCTGCGACATCAGGGTCGAGGTTAGGTTTTTATAGTCACGCTTCACGATTTTGAGCTTCATGTTGTTACCACGGGGTCTGAACCGGGAGCTTACACTCACTATCCATACCTCACAAGATGTCGTGTCCATGGAACCCTCGGAGCCAGCAAGCAACTTGGCACCCAAGACACTGTCTGTGACATGGGGGAAACTTCTAGTTCCCCTGAAGTAGATAGAATAAATATGGGGTATATGGGGATATTAGTATAATATACCCAGAGCCATATTCTATCTACTTAAGGGGACTATAAGCAGGACCGCACCCATAATCACATCTTGCAAGGGGCAGTCCTGACTCATGTGCCTCCATGTGAGCGCTACCACGCCATGTCTGATCCCTGTAACTGTAGAGCACTCCCGGATCCTACATTCTCACATACCAGCACTGCTGAGCCCTCGGGCATTCTTCACAGCCCCAATGCCCAAAGGCCCTAAATTGCCCCAGCGAATTTGGTAGTTTCCTATAGTAGGGGGACCCCAATAAAGACCCTCAAACACTATAATCTTTATGATAGGGACCCCCAAAAAGGTGCCCCTTAATTTTGGGAAACCCCACCCCTTATGTACCCGCTATATCTCCCCTATATCACACCATAAAACCCCTATGTATCCCTTTAAAGGTACCTAAGGTACCCCTAATTTTGGGAAACCCCCATTCATGTCTGCAGGAGGAGAAGCAACTTGCAGAAACACGAGTTTGGCGAAAGCATCTCTGACAACAGCTTGGGTGATGCTTTGAGGGGGTTGCCAAAATTAGGGGTACCTTATATGGGGAAATAGGGGGTACGTAGGGGTTCTGTAGGGATAATGGGAAAGAAAATGGAAGCCACTATTTAGGGTTTAGGGCTTCCCAAAATTAGGGGTACCCTCTTAGGGGGCCCCATAATAAGGATGAGAGTATATTGGGGTCTATATTGGGGTCCCCCTATTTGGGAAACTACCATTTCAGGGGTTGTATCCGGGCTGTGTAGGGTTTAGGTGGGAATGGAAATGCAGGGCTCGCGCAGCAGTTGCTCCGGCTCACTGTTTGTGGTGAGCATCATGGGGAGAAGAGGGTGCAAATGTCAAGTTCTGCCCAGGGTTTTTCGCATCTTAAGAACATACTTTCGACTTGTGCATTTATTGGCAGGTCATCTAGCTACACACTGAACACCTTGCTCGCCTATCTGTCTTTGCTCTCGTCTATCTGAGACTTTTGCCTGGACACATCTAGTGCACTATCTCCTGTTGTGGCTGCCTATGATGGAGTTTGCCTAAATGCTACCATAAACAGCTTTGGCGGAGAAGCTTTTGCAGGGCCGTCTTTGCAAAGAATTTCGCGTCCAGACCCAATAGCCTTCAAGAGCTTCTGAGCCATTTGGGGACAGCACCCTGGCGCAGGACCAGTCAAAGCCCGAATCTTATCCCAAACTTCACCCAAGGTCCTAAACCCAAACCCAAAGCTCTGAGTCCTCGCCCCTATCCCAAAGTTTTCAATTTCTTGACCATGAGACCAGAAGCGCTCCGTGTGCACATAGCTACCTCAAACTCTGCAGGCAAAAGACTTGGCGGAAGTTGGTAGGGAATGGGGGAATGGATCCACCTAGTAGCCCAGACTAGAATTCCCAAGGATATTGTAGTTTCCATGTCCTTTCCTATTCCTTCATTCCCTACTAATTACCAGCTAGATGTCCCTGCAAACCGTAATATCTGTGTGTAGCCCCATAGAGTCCCTAGATAACCCTATATAATCCCTGGGGCTTGTAGTTTCTGTTTTCCTTTCCGTTCCCCACACTGCTGAACCTTAAGCCCTAAAGTAGTTTCCAGTTCATTCCGTTTGCTGTCTATTTGATTATCCGTTTTGGCCCAGATTTCTTGGCATATCCCTACATGCCCCGTAACCCCTGGAAAACCTAGCCCCAGAAAATATCTGTATAACCCGATATATCGATTTATATCCCCCTTCCCTACGTCCCCCTCACCCCCCACTTTCCATGTCATTTTCTAATGCTTTTCCATTTGATTCTCCATTGTTGGGCTAATACCCCTAATCCCTACACCCTAAACCCCCAAGCCCTAAGCCCTAAACCCTAGTCCCTAAACCCTTCTGGGGCCAAGCCCCAAGCCATAAGCCCTAAATCCTAATCCCTTCCATTCCCTAATCAAAATCCAGCAAGAATAAAGTGATAGGGATGGCCTCGAAGTCACCCGCGGCCATACGAAAAAATTCGCGGAGGCCCAAGCGAGCCACAGAGTTTAGGGTTTAGGCCTCCGGGTTTGTACTGTTTCTAAGAAAAAGGAGTTTGAAAAGGGTGAGCAAGGAATAGAAGGGGATGGCGAAGAACATGGAAGCGATTATCTTCTTGGGGTTATATTGGGACGACTATGGGGTTCCCTGGCCCATTGCAAGTTTCCAGCGCTTGCAGCGCCAGCGCAACTAGGGGGATTCATGTAGAGAGGGGGCACCAGCAACCTTGTGCAAGGACTCTTCGGTCCTCTCATATCCTGAAATTGGATTACAGCAGAAAGTCGAGAGATAAGCCGAGGGGCCCTGTTTCGATTGGTCTTTCTTAGGCCCCTCTTGGGGTTTTGAGGGAGGGTACACTCTCCACAACGCTCGGGGATTACCTTAGCTTATCTTCAACCATTGGCACAGGCAAGGGCAAATCAAGGTGGACCTCTGGTAGAGGGCCTTCAGGAAACCTGCAAACAAAGACGTGCCTGACTTACGCACCCAACGCTCTAGAACAGCGTGCTTGAGGTCGTGCAGATTTTTCCCATCAGTTGGATAAGCCTAACTCTGTCTCCCAGCTGTTTAAACAACATCAGAGCCAGAGGATGGTTGGAATGTGTGCGTTGAGAGACTCGGTTTGTTGTTATTTGTCCTGGGATTTAGGTCCAGGGGCTTGGGTTTGGGGAATTGGAAATCCCAAAAAGGCGCACTTTTGTCCCTTGTCTGCGCTGCAATCTCACCCTCTTGGCTGGGAAGCACACCTCAGCAACCTCATTCCTTGCTGTTGGTTGGAAAAGCATGTATTCTAACAACAATCCAACGGGGGTTTGCGAGTGAATAGACTTTTCTACCACCAAAGGCCCAAGATTGTCCTTTTACCGGCTAGCTTCGAAGCTGTTGACACTGTCCCTTCTCATGGGGCCCCTGGAGCTCTTCTTTCGCTAGCTGTGTGCCTAGGCGTAGAAGCATTCTGGTTCAGCCCTGTTAGAGTCCTCAACTCACTTGTAGTTCAGCATTATCCACAGAGCCAACAAAAAGCAATAGGATCGGTACGAAGCCAATATTGGCCTTACGACCACAGCCGAAAATCTGAAACCCAAAGCCCACCAACGTCAGCACTACTCTGGAAGTGTACCTGACGAAGGCTATAGTCGCATAGCAGTCTGTGTTTAAGGTTAATTTGGAAGCTTGGTTTAGGCAGTCTTAGAGCCTCAGACCAGAACATTCCCCAAACTGGGCCGAGAGAATGCGCGAATCTCATGCTGACCTCCACCTGACATTAGCAGTCCTTTCAATTCTTCATGTTGTCATTGGACACCCAAGCATAAAACCGGCAGACCTTATACATTCCCAGGTCTCAAGCTAAAAACCTTAACCCCAGAACCCAAGATCCTATGCGGTGAAACCCCTCAATCCCGAAGCTAAAAAGACCCGATAACTCCCTGTACCCTTCAGCCTGAATCCCGTGCATTCCCAATCACTCGGGGTAGGCACACTCTTCCCTGCGGGATGTGGCTGCCCTGGTCGGCCCCTGGATGTACGGGCTTGGGATGAGTGGGCTTGGGATGAGGGGGCTTGGGATGAGGGGGCTTGGGATGGGGGGGTGTAGACTGTAGAGCTTGAGGATTCAGGATGGAGTTTGGTTCCTTCATGCTGTTCTTGCTTTGCCAGCCGACCATGCTGATATACCCAAACTCCAAAGCTTGAACCCACATCACTGCTGGCCAAGAACAAACACGCGAAAATCCACATCTCTTTTATATAGCCATATTCTGAACTCCTGAAAGGGGGTTATTTAGGGGACTACTATAGGGGTGATCAAGGGGGATGCTAGAACTTTAGGTTATGCCTCATAATATGGACATATCTAAGGCAGGGCCTCAGGGCCTGATTGGAGACTCAAAGAACATGGATACTGCAACGTCAGCCGAAGTTTTGGGCATCTTTGCCCCGCTGATTTTTCTTTCGCATCATGAATGAACATGGAGGCCGCGAGAGTTTATAGAGGGAAAGGTGGCGCAACTCCTACACCATGCGCTTGGAGATCTGAGTCAGCGTTGTGTCTCCCCGCCTCTACAGCCGAATACATACAATGTAAACTTCTCATGTGATAGTAGAACCCCAACACGGAACCATAGATTGGAACACCCCAGACGGCCAGTTCTACATCATGAACAGCTTTTGCTTGGCCTTGCCTTCGACCATCGAGTTCTGCTTCGCGGTGAGGAGGGGTGTTTCAAAGCCATATACCCTATAGTCTGTTACCATTTTTGATAATGTAACCCCAATATAACCCCAATATAACCCCTAATATAACCCCAGTATAGCCCCAATATAACTTGCCTACCGGGCTTGGGGATCGTGGCTGTCGTGTGGGGCTGCAGGGCTGTAGGCTTGGGTCTTCGGGTTTGGGCATTCCAGGCTCTGGGCTTTGCAGTTTCAATTGAAGGGTATGGTCCATGACTGCTTATGAGGAATGCATAGACTTAATGTGAAGGGAACCCAGGCAAAACCTAAACACTAAACCCTAAAACAAAGCCAGTTCTTGGATTTCAAATCTCCAGCCCAAAGGCCTAAACCTCCTCTCCACACAAAGCGGTGTGGCAGGGACACCCTCCCTAAACCCCTTAAAAGGGGGCCCCAAACCAAGAACCTTAGACCTAAACCCCAAACCCCAAAGAGGGACCAAAACCCCCTACATGCAGCTGTAGTATCCGTTTCATTTGCCATTCCATCTGACTTTCCATAAATCATATGAGCTACTGTCCTAAACGCCTAAAGGGGGTTCTACAGGGGATTATATTCGGGGATTACTGTAGGGGTTATTTAGTTGGATACTAGGAGTTTAGATTATAGCACCCATGGAAAATGTTGATTGTAGCTCATCTGAAGGGATGCATGCCTCCCTTACATTGGATCCAAACAGTTGCCAATGGTAAGTTTTAAAGGCCAACTCTGATCGTACAAGAGAGTCTGACTGCCCCCCAAACATCTGCCTTGAACTCAAAGGGAGACCCAGCGAAAGGAGCTTTGGCTCTGCCTGTGGCTGGGGCGCAGCATTTTGGACAGTCTGGCTTGTTGTAAATTGGCCCAAGGTTGAGGTTTAGGGTTTAGGGTTGAGGGTTTAGGGTCCTCGGCCGTGGAGGTTCAGTGGCATAGATCTGGAGTGACCTCAAGAAGTCCTTTGGTTTTCGACCTCCTGAGGTTAAAGAAACGTATGGACCTCTTTCAAAAGGGGAGTAGTCATTGCAAGTGCCATTTTGGCATTCCATGTTTGTTTGAGGGAGGTTAAGAGCACAGAAGCCCAGCAGGCATATCCTTTGGTTGAAGTACGGGGACTGCTATTAAAGCCTTGTTCTTCTTATTCTTCTTATCTTAGTGTCTTGCTTTTTCGGTCTAGGCCTGATATGTTCACATGATTCTACATGATCCTTGTTGCTGACCGACGGAGCATGACCGAAAGTTCCCAGCAGTTTATACGCAAACGCTGAAAGGGTTTGGTTCTGGAGTCTGCTCATGTGAGCGCAACAATCGCAGTTTGGTTGCTGAGCTGCGAGCTTTCAAAGGCGCAGGGAGGACTGTTCAGTTTATGCAGGCTGGAGCATTGCCATTACAATGGATGTGCAGGTCGCACGTGGGAGCTTCCGAAACTTAGGGGGGTTGTATCCAGCCCCAGATATATTGTGATCCCTATGACCCCCAAGTAGGGACCCCCAAGTTATGGAATTCCCAAAATCCTCCTTAAGCCATCACTGTAACAGGTTGTTCCTGCCATGTGTTGCGAAATGGCTAGATGAGGAGTGTCAAGCAGCTACGCCCCTGTGACCAATGCAGAATTATGTTCGGGTGATGATTCTGGTCACTGCCCCTTACAAGAGCCGTTAACCACAAGAGTTATAATGGTTTTCTACTAAACCCCGCTAATGACGGTTATTGTGAGGGGGAATCACCCAAGGGGTGGCGTTCAAATTCCGGGTTGGTTGGCAGGTTTTGTTCCAAATTTGGGATCTGGGTTCTAGCAGGCTTTAGTAGAAAACAGGCAGAAGCGCAAGCAGCTTTATCGCAGCAAGCTATCAGGTACAAGAGTTCGTCTTATTTACCAAACCCCACCGGAAGCATGCCTCTCAAGCTAAACCTTGGGAATCCCGGCGTCTAATCTCAAATCCAACAAACATCCGTCGGGCCCCAGTGAACCCGTAACCTGAAACCATGAAACCCAAAACTTCACCCCAAACCTGATAGCTTATGCCCCCTACACTCTAAGCCCCCGACCTGTTTTCAAGTTTTCAAGCCTGGGTAGGCCCCTGGGATATTCAATACTTTCCCTAATGGCTTTAATTAGGGGACCATATATACTAATATTTTTCAATGGGTTTTAGGGGCCAACCTAGAAGCTAGCCAGGATGGGTTTGGACAGCGTTGTCTGCCTGGCTGGCTGCATTTTCAGCGTTTGGCTCTGCCAGCACCTGCAGGCCCAGTCGGTTTTGGTTTTGGGTTTGGGTTTAGGGTATGGGGTTTGGGTTTAGGGTTTAGGGTTTGGGGTGTATGGTTTGGGGTTTAGGGTGTTGGGTTTAGGGTTTTGGGGTTTTGGGTTGAAGCCCTTTGAACGGTAAGACTCCGAAACCACAATCTCTGGTTCCTGGCCCTAAACCCAAAACCTTCTGCTTGCACCTTACAGCCGCCAACCGCGAGATCCCCTGTACTCAAAAATGACAAACCCCAAATCCTGGAAAATGGTTTGCCCTCCATTTCTTCTGCCTTGTAAAGTCAGCTGTTTCTGACTTAACAATAGAAAGAGCAGCATGCCCAAATTCACGAGATTGAAGCTCACTATGCGCTGAGCGTTAGGTCAGCACTGGGAAACCGCTCAAAGCTCCGTGAATGCTTTGTGATTCTATCCCTGGAAACCCTTCCGGTTGCAGTACGGAATGCCCGGAAATCCTGTTCCAAATTTCACACAAAGCTGCAAAGGTGCTCACGCTGCTGTCGAAGATCAATCCTTCAGAGAACGCAGTTGTCCAGCGGCTGGACACTTTGGTTGCGAGTTCAGGGTTCGGTCTTGAGCATGTGCCCTTGGTAGATGGGGGCCCTTGTGGGAAATGGGTAGTCGAGCTTGCTGCACCATGCCTTCTTGACCCTGGTGGCCGTTCCTTCAATTGGTAGCTTGCAAGGGCAAGCCCTGTCTGGGGAGCTGCGACAATGTTGTGTCATTGTTGAGATTATTTGTTACTGCGAAGTGTGCTACATCCCCAAAGGAAGGTTCATATACAGGTTCGAGTAGCTATTGTCCCACTATAGAAAACCTGTTTACAATCCCCCGCCCGCCCCCCCTCCACCACACATGCCTAAGCTGCTGACATGCACCCATTGCGAAAGACCAGGTGGCTTGAAACAAACGTGTTTTTGACATGGGTCGCAGAGTAAGGGCTATGGGCAGCGTCTTACCGAACGAAGACTTCTTGGAGGGGTCTGCCCTTCGAATTCCAGTGCGGGGGACTCCTGTCCATGTTGGGACAACCTATTCCAATCATGTATTAGGTTCTGATACAGTACTACAAAACGTATGTATTCGGTTTTGACCCTACAAATCGTCTTTACTTGTTGTTCCAGAATTCACGCTACATGTAGTTTGTACACTAAGATTTCTTTTCTGAAGGTTGGCAGCCTGTCTTGGGCCTAGGAGCTTCTTCAAGCCCTGGATTCAATCGGTACATTCATGTGGACTGCTAGCTGCTAGCAGCTAGCAAGGAATGAAGCAGGATTGGAACACAGAGAGCGATATGTTGATGGGGAGGATGTGGGGGCTACTGTGGGGATTTATTGCTCCATTTCCTACTAAAGACTTGCACCGCCTAGAAGCCCCAAAAGCGCAGCTCCGCCTTAAATCTTTCTGGAACTATATACAAGAGGCATGAACCCTTCCTGCCCGTGAGCTTGAAATCCAGATTCCCTACGCCTAGTTGTCAACACTGACTTGCAAGACCGCGCAAGCATAAGAGCAGGTCTTCTACCTGATGGCTCCTTCATCTCCATGTACCCTAAAACCTAAAACCATGTGAGCCATAGTCTAAA
>CAJNIZ010002558.1:19104-71290 GCA_905231905.1 Symbiodinium pilosum
GTGAGGAGAAGAAGTAGTAGTAGTCGTTGTCGTCGTCGCCGTCGGAGTCGTAGTCGTAAGTAAGTAGTAAGTAGTAAGTAGTAAGTAGTAAGTAGTAAGTAGTAAGTAGTAAGTAGTAAGTAGTAAGAAGTAAGAAGTAAGAAGAAGAAGAAGAAGTAGTAGTAGTAGTAGTAGTACTGTAGTAGGACTGTAGTAGTAGGACTAGTAGTAGTAGTCGTCGTCGTCGTCGTAGTCGTAGTAGTAGTAGTCGTAGTCGTAGTCGTAGTAGTAGTAGTAGTAGTAGTAGTAATACTAGTAGCAGCAGCAGAAGCAGCAGCAGCAGTACAGTAGCCGTAGCAGTAGCAGTAGTAGCAGTAGTAGTGGTATGCGGGGACCCCGCAAGGGACCAGGGTTTCAAGGGCCACAAAAGTTGGTCGTGTCACAGGCATCTGCTTTACAGTCCATGATATTTTAGGTGCCCAGATCTGAAGAGGGTCGAAATGGGGTTTCGGAGCCCGCGACGGCATTTGTGCACTCGCACTGATCGCTGCTTGGTACCTCCAGTGCAAGTCCTTAGCACGCGGCCCAATCACCTTATGGCACTGAGCTTGTACCGTATGGAGAGAGCCGCACTTGTTCTTGCGCCAGTAAGCTAGCACAACAAAGAGCACAACCTTCATTGGCCGCCAATCTGTGGCGGCAGCACGCGCGCACTTGCTAACGTGCCGCTTGACCACACCACGTCCACCCCATCCTCATCGCTACCTCCCAACCTGAAAACAGCACTGGAGATGTGGGTCCAGCAGGGGCTGCAGGCCTGCTGGTGCTGGTGCTGGTGCTGGTGCTGGTGGTGGTGGTGGTGGTTTTGGTGGTTTTGGTGGTGGTGGTGGTGGTGGTTTTGGTGGTGGGTTTGGTGCTGCTGTTGTTGTTGTTGTTGTTGTTGCTGGTGTTGTTGTTGTTGTTGTTGTTGGTGGTGGTGGTGGTGGTGGTGGTGGGGACTACAGGTCCACCAGGGCTTGAAAAGCGAGCATGACTTGGTAACACTGAGAATCCTTCCAGTGACAACTTCTACTCATGTCCAAGCAGACTTCGGCTTCCAGAAAAAAACATGGCAGGAGGGCCACTACCTGCACCCTAAACCCACTAAACTACCTCATTGTTGTGGGGAGGCAATTGCTAAGACCTTTGGTCCTTTAAACTCAGACGACAGATCAGGAGATACTCAGCAGCGGAACCTGGGATGATGGGCAGTTTGGCCACATACCGGGACACTGGCGCCAGATTTGTTTCTAGGGTGTAGATGGTTATGAACAGTTGCTATAGGTGTCCTTCACTGAATGAATGAAGTTGTCGATGCTCTCAATAGATGATTCGATTTTTTCTTAAATGTTTTACTGCTGTGCAATTCATAACAGGATGGTTGTGATCATTACGCCTTGTGGGAACCACATAGTTCCGGGATCAAATGGAGAGCTCTGTTTCTGGTCCTAGGAAATCCTGTCCCTGCTTTCAGGCATGTTCACGTAGGTGTCAGCACAGTTCGCCAGGCAGCTGGTAGAAAGCGCTGCAGCATGCACAATGGCTTTTGTTTACGCCATACGCACTGACAGAGTTTCGGAGCTTGATTGTCATGCGTATGATTTCAACTGCAGGAAGAAGGACGACACTTCGCTTAGAATTTTTGTAGAATAAGCAGCTGTGAGGATGGCAATGGTGATGGCAGAACAAGACACACTGGACATTTTTCTATTGCTGAAGCCAGAACGATCACCCGCAGAAACTACAACAGCAATAACATGACTTCATAGTAGCTCATGAAGCTCGAGGACAGCCGCCAACACATCACCGCAGCAGAGAGCGGGTAGAGGCTGCCGCTCGATGTTGGGAGTTGCATTGCCAAACTTGGGGATCTTCCTGAAGTGGTTTAGAGGACACGTCTTTGTTGCATACATTCCATTCATGCAGAGGCTCAGGGTTGGTGCGTGGGAAGGATACGGCTGCTAGGAGCTGTTACTCTTGTAGGTCCACTAGCCGGGCTCAGCCCCGAATTGTTGCAGGCTGCCGGCTATCCGAATGCAGAGGCTTTCTTGCGAAGGGTTGCCGGCTTCAGTTGGGGGTTCGTGGGTTTAGGATTTATCGGTATTGTAGACCCTTGGGTTTACCTTTTGGATGTTGTCGTCAGGTTGCTGCACACAAAGGATGTACGGTAGTCCTTTCGTAGTGACCCCCCAAAACAGGGATCCATGATTTAGAGAAACCAAAACTTGAGCCCTAGGCACCTGTATCAGAGTCAGTCAGATAATCCGCACACCGGAAGAACCCTAAACCTTAAAGCCTAGCATCAACCCCTAATTTTCTTACCCGCCCCAGACTGTGGCTAGGCTCAGGGCTTGGGGTCAACCATCGAAGTGTGGGGTTTGGCATTTGTTGCTTTGGGTGAGTGGGATGGTACAATGAATTTCAAGTGGCTTGGGTTGAGATACTCAGGCTTTTCTACATACTTCGTAGGATGATTCAAGCCCCTTCCTTTGACCCTTGGTGCACACTGACTCAGAGAAGGCTTCCGTTATTTTGCCAATCCCTGTGCCTCAGATTCTTCTGGGAGTGCTGTAGCGACTGGAGGTATGCTTAAGGGGATCAACTTCTGAGAACTGCTAGGAGGTGACTTCTGCAGCAAGCGTCTTAGAGTAAGCCTCAGGTGCATCTCAGGGTCTTGCCGTTCACCTCGATCCCTATTACTATAGTTTTTACATCGACCATTTTTCTTCTTCTTATTAAGTTGTTATTGCTATTGGTAGTATTATTACTACTAGTATTGTTGTCCGATCCATAAGCCGAAACCACCAAACCATAGTAGTGAGCAAGGTCTAAAGGATAAAAGCGTTTGACACGTTACGACTTAATCTTATATCTCAGGTGTCGTGCCATTTAAAGGAATCCACCCCAGAGTGTCTTTTATTTTCGGAGTTTGGTGCTGCCTTGGTACTGTAGTGGGTGCTAGGGTGCGATAGTTTGGCCTGCTTTGCAGTTGATAAGCCGGCAGCACTTCGGCGACTTATACTTCAATTTCCTTTGCCGCAAATCTTCTCAGACATCACCACCATCCGCTGCCCACTACCACCAACCCCACCACCACCACCACCGCCACAGCTGCCACCGCCACAGCTGCCACCGCTGCCATCGCCACGACCGCCATGACGTCACTGATGTTGATGGCGACCGCGATCATTTGAGCTGTTCTGGTTTGTTTCCCGAAGCTTCAAACACCATGCAAGCGCAAGACCCGAGATCCTAAAAACGAAGCCTCAAACTTTCAACCCGAAGCTTCAAGCCATAAGCCTGCAGCCCCAAACCAACTCAAACCCTTCCAACCCCCCATAGCCCAACATCCGTATCCCTGAAGGATCCTCACATCCCCAAAGTGGAGGCCGCTGCCGTGATGGAGTCCGAGGTGGACACCTCCGGCAACCTCCCGCCACTGGAGCGGCGGCGGCAGATTGGCAAAGGCCACTTTTTTTTTGTTTTCCATTTTCCTCTTTTTTTTGTTGCAAGGGTTTGGGGCGGAGGTTTATGGTCAACACTTTGTGGTTTTAGGTTTAGTGTGCAGGGATTCAGGTCTCAGGATTCGGGATCTGGATCTTATGTTTTCGGGTGTACGGGTTTAGGGTTTAAGGATCAGGCCGTTACGGGCCCAGGGTGCCGGTTGGAGGGCAGCTTCGCACGGGCTTTTAGTTTTCTCATGCCCCTCCACATATGAGCCTAGAACGTAAATTCCTAGGTAGGATGCCAATTGCCCTCTCTTAGCCGGGAGTTCAGGCTTTAGTTTACGGAAAATCAGGATTAAGGCTCGTATGCCCTGACAGTATGTAAATCATCCTGCATACGTACGCAGCGCATGTTTTGGTCAACATGTTAGGACTCTTCTGCATGGCGGTGATGCCGGGTAGTAAGTTATGAGCTCACAGGGGCAGTTTGGTGAGGCTGCTTGTGATATGGTCCATGTTATACCAATTCTGAAAGCTAAAAAGAAGAAGAAGGCCAAAGCTTCCCTAAACCCTAAACCTTATACCGCATGCGTCTGAGGTTGCAGCCAGGCCTCAGTCAGGGATGATGTAGGGTGAAAAAGGGACTACTGGCTGTAGAGAGACTAGATGGAGCTCAGGGACTCTGTAGGGGTTCTACGGGGACTGCATAGGACTTGAGGATTTTTTGGGGTTATATGGGGACTAGATGGGACTTGGATATAGTTTTATCGTAAAAACGGAGAACCGCATGGAAAAATGGGTGATGACATGGAATTGGCTTTGATAGGGTTACGTACCAAAATCCGTCTCATCAGCTTAGCCAGGGAAGCAGGGTGCCTGCTACCTGGTCGATGTTGCGGAGAAAGGAACCGCGGTCCTGAAGGCGGGGTGGGAAGACAGGGCGTGCCGAGGGGGATTTTCCTGTTGTGTTTTTGGATTTGACAGGTGTCTGATATTGGGAGTCTTCGTGCTAGTGCTACTTAGTACTACTGTGCCTGTCATGAACACTGAAGATGTCTACCACGGTAAAGGGCCTTACCCTGGTTTGAAAGGTTGCTGAAGGAGCTTTGATCATTCTCTCAGACTACTGGCTTGGCTGAACGCTCAGACCTTTGTCCCTAAGGCCTAGGCCCCCATATCAGCTTAGCATCGCCACATCTATTCAATCTATTCCCAAGAAGAACTCTCAAACCCCAAGCCCTCATCTCCCAAGCCCTCACCCACTAATCCCTAAGACCGCCCAAGCACAAAGCATGAGCCGAAGCAGTTGCGCAACTTTTTGTGGACATGAAGCCTGACCTCTTCCTGTTGACAAGCGGTGGCTAGTATGGAGTGAAGGAATGGGATTTAGGGTTGGGAACTAGAACGACCCATGATTTCAGGATTCTTTCCTTCTTGACCGCCAGCAAGCCGCCACTAATCAAATCCTCCGTGGCTTGAACAGTTATTCTCGTCATAGGAGTAGTTTATCTCATCTGGGTCCGGGGAAGCTTCAGAAGCCACCTTCAAACCCAGAATAAGGACCGATTGGCTGTAATTCAGCTATATCATATGAGGTTGCCCAAATCCTGGCGGTATTGGGTGCATAACATAACATACTTTCAAACATGATTCCACCCCGCCCAAGAAGGTCAAAACCATCCCTTACACTCCGTGATGCGTTTTTTTCTCTTGCGCAAGAAAGGCTCCTGGAGCGGTAGTACCCAGAAATTAGATCCCTCCGCAGCCCTTAAAAGGGCTTTAGTAAAGGGGGATAAACTAAGGGGTTAAACTAACTCCTAGTACTTCTTGTGGCAAGTGCTAACGTAAGGGGGACTGACCTTACTTAAGCAGCAGAAGCCAGGTATTATCTGGGGTGTGCCAAATTAGGGGTACCTTTTTGGGGGGTTCCTATAAAAAGGATTATAGTGTATTGGGGTCTAAATTGGGTTATACGTACACCCTAAACGTTAAACCCTAAACCCTAAAAGCCAAAACCCTTAAACCCTAAACCCAATCTTATCCCAATACTGGGGTCAATTTTTTCAAATCCTACCAATCCCAGGAGCTGAAAGGGGGCCGCAGTGTGTTCAAGGCTGAGCTGAGTGCCCTACAGCTGCTACAGGCCGTTTGGGCTAGGGACAGAGGGTTCAAGGTTTTGAGTGTACCGTTGAACGTAGGACTTTTGGGGTTTAGGGATGGGAAACTAGAGTGTCTTGTCTTTCTGCATGCTCTTAACTCTTAAGGGACAGGTTTTGTCATTTCATTCCGCCCGCCATTTTTATGATTGGGATTTAGGGGCTTTAGGTTTGTGGACCCCTGCCGCAACAAGGCTTTCGAATCCCCTTTGCCGTTCCCACAAATAGGGTACCAAAGTAGACCATTATAGCCTGCAATCCTAATTCTAGGCCCCTCCCCCCGCAAAAAAGGAGCCCTGATCTATGGAAAACCGTGTATCCCGTCTGGATGAAAGGATTCTACAGCTGTAGCGAGGGGGACGATTCCGGAGCTATTCGGCTTTGACTCCCACCTGCAAGCACCATGCTGGTACGGAGATCCAAAGGGTTTTTCTGGGCTTTCTGTAGAGGTTCTGAGAATTTCCCGTAAATCCCCAACCCAAATTCCTGAACCCCGCAGTTCAGCCTATATTCCGAAACCCAAAACCCCAGACTGCAGCTTACATCGCCTGTTGACGGCTTCAGCTCTCAGGTCGAAGCCTAGAGGGGGGCTGTTCATATTGGGGTCATATTGGGATAATGGAAAAGAAAATGGGAACTACAGGATTTATAGGGATTATATATAAGGATTATAGGGTATAGGCTTTGCTGCAAAGACCTTGGGCAGATGTATTCCTTACTATGGGCTTGTAATTTTCTTCTGCCACGTGTAAGGCAATTTTCTAATTTCCTACGTACTCCCATACTCCTTACCCTCAAACCCTACCCCTCAACCTCTAAACGCGATGTGCGAGCCAGCCACCTGAGTCTCATCCCTTTCCTCGGAAATGATTTGCCCTTTATTTTTTGTCGTGAATGAAGGAACAGGTTACTACGATTTCAGAGGGACTGCTGGAGTTCTTGGTCATTGTTATGGCCATAGGTCCTATCATAGGTGTTGTAATGCTTATAGGCATTCTTATCGCAATCCTTGTTTCATTTCCTGCCAGCAAGAGACCCTAAGCCCTAAACAAATAAGGACAGAGACAAGCGCAGAGTCCTCATGAGCACCCTGTCTGATTCATGATGCAGTCCTGGTTTGGGGTACAGGTGACACCACTACGATCATCGTACAATCCCCACATCCCAGGTTTCTCAAAGGCTCCCTCTTTTGAGAAACACGCGCACCTTGATAATCCTATACGAACAAAAGTGCATGTTCTTCTCGTTTGGGGGCATGTACACGACACAATTCTGAGAGAAGGTACCATTCTGCTTTCATTGGCCATGGAGCCTTGTCAGGGCTTAGGTTGTGATGCGTTTGGGTACTAGGGATTGACGAGAACAGCTCAGAATAAGACCTCTTGAGCAGCCAAGCTTGGCAACGCGGCATTGCTGTTTCCGTTGTCGTTTTGGCACGAGGGCATGGACCCTGAGCCAACAGATTAGACGCACATGAGCCATAGTCTAAACTCCTTAAAGGGGGTATATGTAGGGGATTATATAGGGGACTACTTTAGGGGCTATTAAGGGGCATGCTAGGAGTTTAGACTATAGCTCACACGGGTCGCACAAGTGCTGAGCAAGTAGCGTACAGCAGAGCAGGGAGCCAAGAGGACCAACCACTTGGCCTCTAACTGCCAGTCCCTGAACTATGTAGGTACATGGGATTTCCCTATGGCCTTTTAAGTACAATCAAGTCGATCACACGAAGCTTCAAAAACCCTGAGTCTATAGCGCATTAGATCCGGGTTTAGGGTTTAGGGTTTGAGGTTAGAGGCGCGAGCTTTTCAGCCACAAATCCCATTGTGTGTCTTGAATACTGACTCCGGAATGAAGCCTTTAGACCGGTAAAGCTCAGTATTTGTAGAATATCTCCCAATATCATCATTATTACCTTTGATTTTCTTAAACGCATGATTGTTGCTGACAGTTCTACACCCAACCCCTAATTCTACTAGTATTCTTCCCATTTTAGCAGGTCTCTTATGACTAAATTTGGTACGCCGAATGGCCATGGCAATGGGGTTGACTCCCGGTGCTTGCTGAGTGCTGGCCGCTCATGCTCAGCCAGGCCGCCTAGAAAAGCTTGAGGCTTAGGTTGTTTGGGGTTTAGGGTTTAGGTCTTAGGGTTCAGGGTTTAGGGTTTAGGTCTTAGGGTTCAGGGTTTAGGGTTTAGTATTTAGGGTTTAGGTCTTAGGGTTTAGGGTTTAGGGTTCAGGGTAGCTCTGTACTTAACCATATCGGGTATGATAAGGGGGATACAGAGGGACATCAAGATAATTTCCACGATCCATCTTGGTCACTATTAGTGGGTGAGGAGCCTAACCTAACATCTGCCCCAATATAGATGCCCTTCCTCAGGATTGAGGGTTCACGGCTTGGGTGTTTTGAGGCTTTGGGTCTGTAGCCTTTGGCTTCCTAGCAAGATCTAGCGGCTCAGGACTGCCAGAAATGAAGTCCTGATCTTAGAGCAAAGCACACGTTGTTTGCAGGGTGCTTTTCCACCATGGATTTGAGACACCAAGCAAAGGGGTCCCTTGTAATTGCCTCCCCACCCTTGCAAGTGAGCATCCAGGCAATCCCGGGTCGGCGTCCCCTAAGGCTCTCCGGAGCTTCCGATG
The DNA here is from genome assembly GCA_905231905.1 of Symbiodinium pilosum. Classification (NCBI taxonomy): domain Eukaryota; class Dinophyceae; order Suessiales; family Symbiodiniaceae; genus Symbiodinium; species Symbiodinium pilosum. Next base: position 27,367 of record CAJNIZ010002558.1, read on the forward strand.
TCTGGTGGAACTGAGCCGCAAACCCGAACCTTTTGTCTGAACCTCCTAAACCCATTGTACAACCTTAAACCTTAAACCCTATAAACCCTAGACCCTAAGTGCAGAAGCGCTGAACCCGACATCTGAGAGCTTCAAGCCTCCATGGACCTTAAACCCATCTCCGCCTGCCCCATGTGTAGGTGGACATCTCGTTATGCCTTTCCGCAGCCTTGGCGATCATATGGCAGCAAGGCCCCGTTCCAGGGTTTGTGTGGTCAAAGTTTCGGGTTCAGGGGTCATTTTTAGAGTCTTGGTCTAGGGGCCCATAATGATTCAAAATGCGCACGTGATTGCAGACCTTGCACTCGCAAAATCGCCACGGGTCGCTCTGCCTACAACATCCCGGAGTTTCCAAGAATCAGAGCTCTCTACCCCAAGGTGGGATCTATGTGGCACCTACCTCTCTTTTCCACGAAATCTTGAACGCTCCGTTTGGAAGCATGAAAACCTCAAAACTTGACACGAAGCTCACCTCACGGACCTTCCCACTTGGGAATTTCTCAATATCCCTTCTCATGCCCCTGCCATCTCACTGTCACCTGTTGGGTCTCTGAGGGCACCCTCACTTTGAGACACCTGCAGATTCAGGATCCTAAGCCTTAACTACTCACCCAAACTCTGAAAGAAGCAAACAAACCCCAAAACCATAGTCCATAAACCCTGAACCGTAAATCCTTACCTAGACTCTAGACCCTTAGCGAGTGGTAAGCTTTGATTTCGTTTTGATGAGAAAGGAGCAGAAAAAAGAACGGGAAGGGTGGAACAGCGGTGGAAAAGGAGGTGTCTGCTTTCCCGTCTGAAGAGTCCACAGAAGAAAATAACAAAAAGAGCAGAGGGGAACAGATGATCAGACGGAAGAAGGTAGGCAGTAAGAAAATCTTTTTCCCGTGGAGCCCTAAACACTGGGCCTTGACAAACCTAGGCCAAAATCTAATGCCTAAGCCCTAAACCTTACTTCCTAAACCCTGATGCCTAAACCTACATCCCAAAACCCTGAGGCCCTGAGACAACCCCCTTCCCTTCCCTGCTTCGGCCAGAGGCGCCAGCCAGCCCGTAGACGAGGCCGCGCCGGACAGATCAGCAGCCTGGCGAATCCATGGCTCGGCTTTATTTGGTATATAGGTTAGGGGATCTATTGGGGATATATATGGGGATGATGGACAATAACATGGAAACTATTATTTAAAGTTTTAGGGTTTCCCAAAATTATGGGGTGCCTGTTTGGGGGTCCCCGTAGTAAGGATTAGTTTTTTTTGGGGCTCTATATTGAGGTCCCCGCTGTTTGGAGAAGCTACCATTTGTTCTAGCCGTTAGTTGTTGCACGCAAGTCTTTATTCTAGCTGAACACGGTTTGCACTTATGGTTTCTGGGTAGCTCCAGGTATGCCAACGCTCATGAACTACCGTGGTTGTGTGGGGCTGATGCGATGTCAAGCAAAATCAGGGTGGTGTGCGTCAAAAAGGTGCCCACTTTGCCTTTTCTTTTTTTCATTGCGCGCTGGTCCCAAAGCCCACGCAGCCGAGGTGGTTGAACGCGGCCTCAGATTTGCCGCCATGCAGCTACGACGCTGGGTCCTAGAGTCCCCTGTATCGCTGTTCAGGAGGCCCCTACACCGACCCTGATACCCAGGCCATCCTAGTGCCCAGGCCCTATGCTGTAAACCTTAAATTAGGGTTAAGGGTTGGGGTTGGTGTCCCTTGCCCCTTGGCAAAGCATACCTTTAAGCTTCCAGCTTAGAGCATTCTATTACAGTAGGATCCCAAAACTACCGCCTTGTGAAGGGCAGCATGTAGGATCTTTAAAAGTCCGGCATGACCTTGGTATTCTATGGTACCGCGTTTGCCAATGTTTTGCGTGCTAAGGGTAATGCAGGATGTCAAATATCCACGATAGTATCAAGGGACTGGAGTTCCCTCGAAGCCTGACTGTTTGAAATGCGATTGAGACGAAACGAGTATCCATTGATGTGCTTCAGGCCTAGGGCTCAGAGTTCCTAGCATGTGTGTCGATGTCTAGAATTGTCTTCACATTCAGGCTTTACATCTATTTCACGTAGACTTGTTGGGGGTGCAGCAGTTCAGAGATTGTGACGTTGGCGTACCAAGTCCTTGGCACCAAAAAGGGTCTGAGTTCTATGTCATGGAACCATAGACTTCACACAGCAAAGCGACTCCATATTCGGATCTATAGAAGCATGGTTGCCAAGCATGTCGGTAAATAGCTCGGGGAGATCAGTTTGAAAGTTGGCCCCGGCCTCAACGGATTTGGGGCCAAGGGTTTACACTAAAGGCCAGGAAGTTAGACGATCGAAGAAGGGCGATTTACGCTACTTGTCTCTTTCATCTTTCTGCTATGTGTAGAAGTGAGGAGGTCCATGAGGCCGGGCATACGTGGCAGAGACGGTATCCTGATACATCACTTCCACCTTGTAGCGCGAACTCGCAGAAAATCGTACCAAACGGGAACGTTGATGCATGGCTGAGGATCGCTGAATCAAGTGCTGCCTTCCATACTGGCCCCTTAACTGGTTATGGGGATTCTAGTGGCAGGTTGGGGCTCAGGTTTAATTAGTGCGTACGAGAATCCCAAAAGTCGTCCCCAAATGCTCTAACCCTTGTTATAGGGACCCCTCAGAAAGGTTCCAAATAGAAGTCTAACATCATGCTGTAGTGTATGGGCCTCTTGAAAGGCGTCGCGGCTCAGCACTTGGGTTTGTAGACAGGGGGCTGAGCATCTTATTCTTGAATCATGGTTTCATGGATTTTAATGATTTGGGTCTCGGGTTCTTAGGATTGGGGCTCAGGATTTATGATCCTAGGTGTAAAGCAGGTATTGAGGCGGGTGGCCTTGTTTGTCTAGCGATAGTGCAGAAAACGAGAGGTGAGTGTATCAAAAAAGAGTGAAGTCATATTCTTCTTCTTCAGCTGCACGTGGAGCCCAGGGACTTCTTTGCAATCTGTACCCATTGTACCCTAAATCCATGTGTTGGCTGAGTCGTCTACGGCTTGGCGCCCGGCGAGTTGGATTCGGGATGTACGTTCATAGTTGCAGGGTTCAGGACGATGTCACCGCGCTAAAGCCTTAAACCCTAAACCCTGCATCCTAAACCTTGGGTCCTAGACCTTGAACCCTAAATTCCCATGTGCCTCAAACCTTTAGCCCTAGACCTTGTTTTCTAAAGTGTGAGCCTCAAAACTTAGACTAGCTTTTTTTGGGAGGGCTGCTTTTTACAGTGCTCTACCGTACTGTTTTGCCACCTGCAGCAACAGGGCCTTCCCAATCCATGACATGTTCCAAGCATGACAAATCAAGATGCAGTTCTCCCAGGCAAAGTGTAAGCCCTAAACCCGCACACCCTGAACCCGTAAACCCTAAACCTTGAACCGCACATGGTGTCAGCGGACAGTCTACTCCTATGCCCAACACAGAGGTTCCAATTCAGGCCGGCGCAACTACTTAAAACGGTTGGAATCCTTGCCAAACCCAACACCTTTCAATCAGAATCTAAATCTGAGAATTCATTAGGTCTGCACGCAGTTGTGGACAACTCTACTAGCCCCTGAAGGCACTACGCACCTTCTGGGGATGCCCTCCTCGAACAATAGCAGCCCCCACCTTCCTGCATTATGAATACACCCCCCCCCGCCATAAGGTAAGGCTTGTTATTCTGGCACGTGCCCCGTGATTATGGCCATGATGGCGAAAAAAACACAATCATGACGGTGGTGATGGTGGACTATGACGGTGATGTTGATGATGATGGCGTTGCCGGTGATGAGCACGATGAAGGCAATGAGCATATGGTGATGGTGCTGATGATGGGTGTCAATCTTATCTTTCAGGCAGGAATATTCATCATTGAAGCGAGATTTAAAACACGATAAACACATTTTTTGATTTTTTACGCATGAAGAGTCATCATTATGACCCTGCCACAGATTATCCTGATGACCAGTGTTCTCATTGCTCTTATCGTGCCAGACAAGCCTGAAACCTGATGCCCAAAACCTCCTCAGCTTGGTTGTTTTCTAAAGCCTAGGGGTCCCTATAATAAGGACTACAGTTATTGGGGTCTATATTGGACCCCGTACTTATGGAAACTCCCAAATCCCAGCTCCGATGCCGCTAACCCCTAGACGAGAAAAGACAAAGCTTAATCCACAGGTCCCAAGCAAGTCCCTTTTCCTTTTTGGGGGTGCTATCGTGGGTGAAGGAAATCCTGCAGCACTGAAGATCCCAAACATATTGGAGTGTCAACCTATATAGGGTGGAACAAGACTTCCTCCATCCTAAGTAGGTTCCTAGTCATACGATTCCCCTAGCCCCAAGCCAAAAAATCAAAACCCTGAAACCCTAAATCTTAGACCCTAAACCCTAAAAAACCCAAGGTGCTCATTGCAGCTCAGAACGTGGCTGCGGCTTCATATGCCGGCTTCACGCTCGGGCTCCACACAGAAGATGCAGGCCGGCATCGTGAGAATTCATTTTGAGAATCAGAAGTTTCATGGAGAGCGGGGTCATATTCTGTTTAGTGGGTATAGGGTTAAACCCAAAATCCAAAACTATAGTATACTATAGTAGTTTCCATTTTCTTTTCCATCATTCCTATATAACCTAAGATGCCAACCCCAATATAGGCTCTTAGGTTTAGATTTTGGGGAGTAGCAAAGGTACTTCAATTAGGTCCTGCCATGAACTCCTAGAGATTTTCTCCATCAGCTATTGGGGTTGCATGCTCTGGGATGCTGTATAAGAGCTGAAAAACAAAAGGGCACTGGGAATTTGGTACATCCTCTGAAGCTCCTTGCAACTTGTCTCTGGTGCCTATACTGGGACAGTACAGGCTCATGACATTGAACGGTGACATGGGCACCTGTACATCTTTTTTAGAGCCTTGGGACAAGTGCATAAGGCAAAATGCAATTCTCGACAGGTGCAGAGGGGCACTGGTGGAGGCCCATAAAATGTTCAGGATCCAGGCATCCAGGCTTGCATGAGGACGTTATACGGGCAGCTGGTACATCGTGAGCTTCTTTTTCCGCGCCATGTGGGAGTTCCCAAAAAGACTTCCTAAGTAGCCCTGAAGACTGAAACTTCAATTGTTTGGACTCCTTACATATCCTGAGGTTGAGGTAGGCTGGGCCCCGGAAGCCTATGCAATCGATAGTCCGTATCTGGTAGTTTCCTAAGATAGGGGAACCCCAAGGCAGATCCCAAACTGCTATGATGCTTTTTCTGGGGATCCCCAACAAAAGTACCCCTAATTTTGGGAGCTCCGTGCAAGTGGTTGTCATGAGGTTTAGGCTTCGGTTTTTTAGGGTTCAGAGCTCTACCAGGACCTCAGGATCTCACAAGTAAGTAGATCAATGGACCAGAGCCCATATAAAGAAGAGCCAGCGCGTCATTATTCTGCATGCTTTGAGGGACCAGGTAGGGATTTCGGGATGTCGGTGCTCAGGGTCCGCGGTTTAACAACACAAGTCGAATTCTCTAGGCTGGCTCGGCGAAGCCCCAAGCGGAACAGCGCTGCTTTTTGTGCACGCTGCCGTGCTCATCTGGCGTGCTGAGACTTGCTTATGGATTAGGGTTTAAGGTTGAGGTCTACTTACTGGGGCTTGGTGGGCAATGAGGGAATATAATCCCTATGTAATTTCTACATAACATATTCCCCTGTTCCCTACTTCTCGTGCTTCGGGTATGGGATCTCTGTGCGGAAGCACGGTAATCATGTCTGTCAGAGAGCTTAGGATTACCCACAATGGGGCCATGATGGAGGGGTTGGCTTCCGGAGGTTGAGGTTGATGCCTCAGTTTAGTATGGAGGGTACAGGGGCCGCTATGAGGTTTGCTGAGGTCAGTTTGGAAGGTACGAGTTCGGAGGGTGTCTTGGTAGAAAGCCGTGGCTTACTAGGGGCTGTGCTGGGCTCAGGCTCTAATGGCGCGTAAATGGGAGTTTCTTGAAAGAACCCCTGATCATCCTTGTGGGGAACCCATCCAATCTGTTATTGTGACTGTAAATTCCCAGGGTCCTCCAGGGCCATACATTTCGACAAATCTACCTTTTTCAGAATTGGAGCTGCTCTGCTCTGGGCATGTTGCCAACGGACTAAAGTCGAATGCGGCATTCATATGGTGGACCATCAGATAGGATAGGAGTCTTCTTTTTACTTCTCTCACAAATGACTAAGTGGGTACCTGGCTCATCCTCCAAGCCCTGAATTCCAAGTCCGCAACCTTCAGCCCTAAACCTTAAAAGACAACATGTAACCAACAACTCCGCAGAAAAGGCTTGAGAAGGAGCTTCGCACATTCTGTAAACACCTCGAAGTCTTGTCTGACCAAGGACGACTGTACACTCATTCCTCCTTGAGGATTGATTCAAATGTGGCTATGTGCAGAAACCTGATTCTCAGTGTGGTTTTTGTAGGTGAACCATTTCTATGAAACCATTGAGGATCATTCTAACCCTGCTTACACTTGCCCATGACTTGCCAGCTAAGCTACACTTCTCCAAGACTCTGAGGAGAAGGTGGAGGTCCTAATACAGCGGATGGAGCGATCAGCCAATGTGGTGAAGGTCCATGGGATAGGCTGCCCGCCTAGTCAGGGGGGTTCTGGACGCAGGGTTTGGGGAACCCTAAACCCTAAGTTGGGATTCCTTAGGCTGCCGTTCCATTCCCAGTGTTGGGCTGCAACCCCCAACTACTGGGACCACTATGGCAGGACTTCCAGAAAACCACCCACAATCATTGGAAACGCTATCATGGTGTTTCAAACTTAGGTGCCAGCAGGGATACTTAGGGTATTACGAAGATTGTGGCTGGGGCTACACGGGTAGCCAGCAGGGACTCACTATAAAATGCCATAGTATACTATTGTTACTACTAATATTCTTATTATTATTACTACTGTTAGTACTATTTGTACTACTGTTAGTACTATTTGTACTGTTAGTATTAGTACGATTATTACTAAGTTTGCTGTGTAGACTTTAGTTTCTCGAGCTCTACCTCCAGAAATGGACCACGAATTTCCGTTTGAAAGTGTGCTTTTATGGTTTTGAAGTTGTATGTAGTTACATATATGCATACGAAGATATGATGAGATAGGGTCAATCTTGGGTTCAAGAGGGTCAGAAAAAGACACATTGGAAGCGGTGTTGCTGTTATCCTTCTTCTTGTGTCTGTTGCTCGCATCTCTACTACTGATGCTACCGCTCCTATTCTTGTTGCCACCGCTAGCATTCTCAAAAGATTGCGATTGCTTTGTGGTACGGCGTCCAATTTGTTGTGCAGCCCTGCACCTATGATGTCACACAGCCTGCTATGCTAAATCCCGCAGTAATCATAGGCAGCGCTCTTTGCGGCTTGGGTTTAGGGTCAGGGTCAAGGGACACACGCTCAGCAGTCGATTTTGCAGCAATTTTCTTCGGCTTGATTTCCGTCTGATTCAGTATTAGGGGTTTTACCAGCGGCTGCATGGGGGGATGATTTAGTAACTTTGGATGGTGTCTCATACTTGCTGACTGGGTTTGTGGCTGATAGAGCGTTTTTGGAAAAAGTTATGCCGAGTTATTGTCCACTTGCAGTGCATTTCATGTCAACATATTGTTGCAAGTTGCAAGCGCCGTACGCTGCTGTATGGCCCCAAATTGGGGGTTCGCCCCAGTACACCCTCAAAATGATAGAGATCCTTACAGACTCCAAGTTCCTAAGTACTTCCCATGGTAACAAAGGTGAATGCATCAAGAACGGCATTGCGGACCCTGGGGCATCTTGGCTTTGACATGAAATGGTGGTTTCTTGAGAAACAAGGGGTCCTGCAGAGCCTTGGCCACACGTGCATACACATATACATATGTACATACATATATGATACACACATAGGAATTATGAGGATATGATAGGCCCCGCCGTAAGGACTTCACAAGGTTCATTTTGAGAAGCTCCAAAACGGGGCAGGGGAGGGGCTCCGTTATTGTGGGTTTGTTCCACACTTAAGGTACAGCCGCAACAAACACTTGATAACAGGCTGCATGCCTGTCTTTACGCAGGTTGAAGCCCTAGACCTTCAACCTGAAGCCACGGCTTGATATGCGGAGATGTGTGGTACGGGGCATTCGCGCAAACATCAGCACTTCGCATCTAAACCCTACAGATGTCGCGCAGTTAGGTGTTGTTCATGTTGGCCCTTGCCAGATGTGCCCGCATCAGGAGGCGTCATGTCTTGCCCCAACAAGATTCCCATATAGAAGGTACATGAGGTAGGGTATATCCCTTGCAGGCGGCTTGGGTACTCATTGTGGACTCCCAGTAGACATGCTTAGAACCGGACCTGTCGTTGCTCTGGCAGCCTTGTCCGGCTTCTTCTCGCTTGATCAAGCAACTTCTCTTGCCCGCAAGACGACTTGCTTGCTTGCATGTTCTTTTTTTCAGAGCTGCTGCCGCCGCTGCTGCCTCGTTGCTAGCACTGCTCCTCCTCCTTATTTTTTTCTCTTCCTCCTTCTTGCAGTTTGTTCGCATTCTGACCTCCACGCCCCAGTGAGCCAAACCCTTGAAGACTGAATCCCCGAAACTCCAGTCGCAAGGGATGGACTTGGCCTGCTTTTTGGGGCTCGTTTCGTCGCTTTGCTCTGATCGCTATCTCCACAGACTCTTAGCAGCAAGATGCTGCAAGCCCAGAATGATTGGAATAGGGTTTATAGGGTTTAAAGGAGGAGGTCGGATTATTGTCTTTAGGGGTTGTAGGGCTTGTATAGAGACATCTCTATGGGAATTGGGCTCGGGCGTGAAGTAACTCAAAACGTGCGTGAAGCAGCTGGAAACGTGCAGCGGGGTTGTAAGGGAGTGACATCTCTACTGCCAGCTGTCGGGGGATTTTGTATAGACTACCCAGGCACGTGCAATTTGGGGGGGGGGGGTGCGGCGTATCAGGCCGAAAGCGTGCAGGCAGCAGTTACCGTGAGGAGCAGCCATTGTTGTTCCTTATGCGGCGTAGTGAGTGTTTGGATGCTGCTGTGGGTTCTTAGCACAGGCTCCTGCCTCCAACTTGGCATGATCGCAGAGTGTTCGGAATATCGGGGCTCCTCTTGGCGGAGTCTTCTTTGCTCTTTGCAAGGATCTCGAACCATACAAGCAGGTCGTCAGCTTAAACTTGCCCTGCGAAGCTGCATTTCTATCAAAGTATGACAGACACAGTGACCCGAGCACCCGTGCAGCCAGAAACCCTTCACGTACTTGTTCAGACGTTAACTAATGACCTCGTAAGCCTTGTTTCAGCCAAGGTTGGCTATGGCAATTTCGTACATGCTGCACTGCCGGCTGTGGTATTTGACGCCACTAGTCTGCATGTAGTCCTTGGCTGCATGACTGTGTTTACTTATGTCTACTTGTTTGTTCAAGGTACTTGCAACCCAATGATAACCGGTACTTATACAAAATACAAACACAATCTAGTTGGGTTGTAAGTACGCTGAACAGTGTCAGGGTACTGCTGGTCCTAAAGGTACGGGCGATCAAAGATTGGCCATCTCAGCTAGTAACAGTTGATAGTTTTACAAGAAGGTTCCTTTTCAAAATGCATTCGGCGGCAGGACGGGGTTTCTGAAATGGCGGTCCAATCGTAAAGCTAGCTTCTGTGAGGACTTTCATGTTTCGGGCATTGCTGGAAGCCACACAGTCGTGCAGCCAGACCCTTTTGTTAAACGCCCCCTATAATCATCTGATAGTGGTCCCCGTGAAAGCATTGTGTGGATTCTCAGGCTCACGAGCAGAATCAAATGTCAACTTCAGCTAGGGAGTTACCGGAAAAGTGTTTTACATGCACCTAAGATGTCTTTTTTATCGCTACGTATCCTAGACGCTTAACACGAACCCTCACCCCCCAACCTTAAACCCAGACAGTGAGCGGTGAGACGTTGCGAAGCTCCTCACTATGCAACCCCCAAAATCCTACACCCTATGGTGGATACTAGAAATCCCGCATGACCCTAAGTACCTTATACCTTGGGGATGATGGTATTACAGGGCTTTAATAGCAAGAGTACCTGAGGAGGGCCTTTTCTGGGCGATCTCCACTGGTCAGGCCATGTTTACGCGCAAGGCACATCTGGGATGATGTCATTCAAAAGAATTCACTGATTGCCTAGAAAGGTCAGGATCTAGGGTTTGGGTCCAGGTTTCAGGCCTTATAGAAGCTTATGGTTTAGGGATTCAGATTTTTGAGTCAATTTTTGAGACAATGCAGCTGCAGAAGCAAAGCCACCAAAGTGGAGTCCAGTATGCGTAATATGAGTTTATGAAGCTTTTGACCTCAGCCAATTTCGAAGGTGTGCTCTCTGCCGTTGACCCTGGAACTGGTCGTCCTGCCATTTCTGGATATCCTGCACATTCTCCCTTCGCTTGCGAAGGCAGTCTTCCAAGGGTAAAGTTCAGGGTTTATATAGGGTCTATATAGGGCTTCGGGCTAAGGTTTACTATTTAGGGTCTGCCGTTGAGTGCTTAGGTTTCTAGGTCTTGAGGATGCTGTAAGGGCTCAGGATGCTTGGCCGCGCAACATCAGCACCACGTGACGACAGCGTATGAGAGCAGGAGCAACAGCAGCAGCAACAGGAACTGCAACAAAATCAAAAGCAAAGCTAGCCGCCAGTCACTATCAAGTCGTCACCACCGCCTTCGCCACGGCTTCCACCACCACTAACGCCACAACGGAAAAGACAGCTACAGCAACAGCAGCAGAAGAAATCGAGGTAAAACGAGATCAGTGTAATGCAAGTTCTTGAATAGCTACTACCATACTATGGAGCGGTATAATGTACTCCACAAACCAACCTCAATAGCCTTTTGGTACTTATTCAGGCCTATGTAGCAGCGGCGGCAGGTGCAACAGTCTGAAATGCAACGTCCATGCTTCTCATATCGCCGTAGCAACTGACGCGCATCAGGCAGACAAGCATGAGCCGCTTCATGATCACAATTGCTTGCATGCTACCTGTCATTGGCAATGCAACTGACCATTTCAAAGGAAACCTTATGCCCTGAACCGAGCAGCTCCGGAGGCAGTGAAGCCAGCGATACTGATCCAGGAGAGAACGGCAGAATTGCCTTGGTTTAGGACATGGAAAGAAGCCAACCACGTACTGTAGCTTTATCTCTCCCTGCCAGCTACTACTCTGGACTGCCAGTGTGGCATGCGTATTGTTTACGTACTCCTGCTTGAGGCTGTTTGTCCTGTTGTCGAGGTACTCCTTCTTGGGGTTCTGGAGTACCCCCAGGAGAATGAGTGCCTGGGCAGCAGACTTCCGTCAGAACCTGACTTTCTGGAGGCATCCTGACTTGTGGTCCCCAGCTTATTGGGATAACATTGGGGTAACATTGGGGTAATGGAAAAGAAAGTGGAAACTACTACTTCAAAACAGGGGTTATGTATAGCCCAATTTAGAGCCCAATTTACTATAATCCGTATTATGGGGACGCCTACAATGGTACCCCTAATTTTGGGAAACCCCCCATATCTGCTTGGGTCCGGTGTGCCTTTGAGAGTTGGCTGTGGCATGTTCATCATCCGGCGCTAGGCTGATGCGAGGCATACGACGTTCATGTCCCAGCAGCGGGTCCAAGGGCCTCTGGCTAGAGTCCGGCGAGAGAGTAGTGAATCACTCAAGGAGTGCAAGAAAAACACAGACAACTAACCATCTTCTCGCTAGTGAACGAATTTGTCCACACATCTTTGATTGATCCGGAACAGTCCTGCTTTTGGAGAGCCGCGCGCGAACAGCATTGCTGCTGGGACGGCAAAACTTCATTTGCAGGAGCACTCCAACATCCTGGCATAAATAGGTTAGCTTGGGTTCACACTGCTTGACGCTGTTCTTGGCAGTAATGCTGTTTTGTCCTTTGTGTTCATGGGGGGTCGTAGCGAAAATTTGGCCGCTTCCAGGGGAGAAAAGGCCTCAAGACAGCGGAGGCAGGCCTCAGACAACTCGGAAACCGGTGTGTATTTCAGCTTTGTTTGATAGTATCATCCCTTCGCCACTGTGCGGGAGGGAAGGGAAGGGACATAATTTGCACAATTCCCGACCTGGGCATGTTCGTTGGAGCAGAATATCAGGATGAAATGGGTCTTCCCTTAACCCCAAGCTGTCCTTTTTAGGGGCTTCCAATGCTTGCAACAACAGAAATGAAGAGATTCATCATCTTATTCCCCATATGAGCTATAGTCTAAACTCCTAGCATCTCCCAATAATCCCATTCGTAGTCCCCTATATAATCCCCCTTTAAGGAGTTTAGACTATAGCTTATGTTTGATTCTTTTTGGATGAGGACTATGGGCTTTCTAATTCTCACCTTCAGTTTCCCATCAAGGCATCCCACCTTTTTGGTGATCTGCGCGCTGGCCTGGACTGGACACACTTGCCTGAAGCTCAAAGAAGGTTGGTTTGGGTGTTGTTAAGATAAAGGCCAGGGTGTTTTCATGTGAAATAGCGAGGACTACAGCATGAAGGGATTCATCTTGGATTTTCAGGACAAATGTGGAGAGGTCTTAAACCTTAAGCTCGTCATACTTTACTAAGTAGAGCAGCATTTCATATCCCAAACCTCATCCTGATTGTTCGGGGCTCTGCGTTCAAGCGTGTTTCAGCGGTGAGAACCCTGGAAAGAGAAGGTTTTCAAAGTTCTGTGGTGTGGGTTCGCATGATACGGAGTTTCCATGTTCTTTTCCAGTTGTCTCATGCCCTGGACCCTAAAGACTAGACAGTAGCTTCCATTTCCCCTTTTCCCTTCCTTCATTCCTTATTCCCTAAACCCTAGTTAGCTTCCGTGTTCTTTCTATTGCTCCATTCCCTAAACCCAACACCCAAAACTTGAAGTTGCTATGATGTTTTCCGTTCTTTCATTCCCTAAAACCTACCCTAAACCCTAAACCCCAAATACAGAGTTGCAGTTTTCTTCATTCCCTGCACCCGAGATATGGAGCTGTCATCTTCTTCTCCATTCAGTCCTTCATTCCCTCATTCCCTAAAGCGTAATCCCGAACGAGTAGCTTCCATTTCCTTTTCCCTTATGCTGGGTTGAGGAATTGCTTTAAGTTACTACATAGGGGAACCCCGTGATGTATGATATATCCATATTCTCTGAATTTCAGCTCTTTAGCAGCAACCCAGTATGTCAGCTCGAGTGTCTGGGATGAGGATTTGTTGCCCTCGAGGTCGCTTCAGCTTGGTTACTAGATTGCCGATATCAACAGGCCAGGGGTCATTTCCAAAACTGAGTCAGGTTTCTATACATGAGCGGTACTTCAAATTCTTGTGCAATGTTCGGAGTATGTAGCGAATTCCCCAATCTCTTAAGCATGTGGGGGCTCGTAAGTTTCAGACACCTGTACAGGTGCGCTATGGCCACTAGATGATCAGCTTATGCAACCTGCGCATGGTTGGTTGCCAGACATGTGGCTCCTCTTTGCTGACTCTCAATATTCGGGCCCATAGTATACTAGGGCCCGAATGAGACCATAGTGAATTTGACAGCCGATCATTTAGCTTCTATCGCCAGAAGTCCAAAAGCGTGTTCTAGAGAACTTTGACGTCTTGCCGAGGTCACACTGTCTATAATCAGCTCCTGCAGGAGCTTCCAGAGAACATGAGACAGGTGCCTGGGACTAGGTTTCAAGGTTCAGGGTTTGCATGAAGGATTCACGTTTCAGATGTACAGGTTCAGGTTCCAGAGATTGCATGTCATTTTGAGGGTGCGGATTCAAGTGGTTCCAGACTTTGTGCTTCCGGCTTGGGTATCGAGAGTCAAGATGTGAGGTTCAAGGATTGTGCAAATCCAGTCCCCAAGCCTTAACTTTTGAAGGCTGTATCAGGTGGTCTTTTGTTCAGAGTTCTTGCACGATCTGTCTTAGAACAACTATCGTCCAGCATTTGCAGCTGCCCCAATATGGGTGCGTAGAAGAAACTGTCCCGCAAATTCTGCACGCAGTGGTACTGCTGCACACCCACTGACTAGTTGGGCCGTTTTGCCGTTTCTCGGCAATCCCGAGAGCGTTTTTGGAAGCCCCCTGAGTCGACCTCTTGTTGGAACTGTTGCCATTTCGTGTCCCTGACCCCTTAACCACCCCATGAAAATCACAATCAGACTGAGCCTTTGTGTCAGTAACGTTTAGGGTTTAGGGTGCAACTACCTCCTCAGAAGCCCTGGGAGATTCCCCATGGAGAGGAAGGCCAAGAAATACGCCACCCTGAGCCTGAAACCCTGAAGCTTAACTGGGCTGCTGTTCTGGAGCTTACATCAAGTTACCACTTTATGAATATGTTGGAATTAGTACGATTTCCTTGTTATGGTAACTGAACTTATGATGCTCAACAGCAGCCCGGTTAAAGCTTGTGTCCCTAAACCCGAACCCTTGTGGACCTTCAGACCCAAGGCTCCTGGCCTTAAGAGGTCCTTTGCCTGAATCCTTCATGAGCTATAGTCTAAACTCCTAGTATCCTCCTTTATAAGCCCTAGAATACCCCCCTATATAATCCCCCTCATATAACCCCCTCTAAGGAGTTTAGACCAGTGACTAGAGTACAAATGAAAAAGTGCTTTTATCATTGTCTTGGTGAGTTTATATTACTTGGTGATTGTACATATCTGGTGTCCAGTTTTGGCGGGGCCATAATATACCCGACAGCTATCAATTGCTTTGCGGCTTAGAACCCAGAGACAGAGGGTTTCAGCATCAATGCATGCGGGAGCTGCACTGTAGAATGCCTCTACAAGGTTGTTGTCCTGTAGTTTCAGCCCTCGCCGTTGCCTGATCTCATCCAGGTATGGAGCTCCGATGCGACCTGACAACGGCTTGCGTCCGCGTGACAAAAGTCCGGCTTGGGATTACCACAATCCGTAGATGGAAGGAAAAGGCCCAAAGCTGTATCATGTTCGCTCGTTTCCTAACCCGCCGTTGTTCCATCTTGTTGAGGAGGACCCTAGGCTTTAGCGTTTAGATTTGGCCCAGGACTTCAGCCTTGGGGTTTCGGTTTTTGTGCTATGGAAATGAATGCAGCGCGCTCATCAAGATTTTCAAGATTTCAGATTGATAACGAAGGACCATTGCTGTCATGGCATCCTTGAAGCCAGAAGCTCTGAATGCCCGACCTTGAGAAACCTGAGCTAGGTAGCTCCAAGTATTGATTTGTTGAGAGGTGGTCAGCCTAGATCCCCCAACTGCTTGTGTGCCTTTCTTGTACAGGACCTAGAGGTCCTTTTTCCTGCATTTGAGGCTACTTCCCAGGCGTCAAGCTCCCGGATACCGGCCAACTGCCAAGACCAGACTCGGTTGCTGTTAAGGAACTTAAACTAAGTTACTAAAAAAAGGGACTATAATAGGGAAACTATTTACTATATACCCAGAAGATGGTAAATTTATTAACCAAGTTCCCTAACAGCAACCCAGCAGACAGGAGTGGAGTTCTCGGGTTCAGGTTAGACTCAGGGTTCCGGGCTTTGGTGTCTGCTCTTGGGCTTACATGTGGGAACTTGCTGTGTAGAGTCGGTTCTGGTGTCCAATCTCAATATCGGCGTTTTCAAGAAATTAAGGGTGCCTGTCTGCGTCCCCACCTAACAAGGATTTCAGTAGATTGGAGTTTGAATTAGGGCCTCCTATTTATAGAAGCCCAATTTTTTTAAATCCGCTTCTCTGTCATGCCAAGCTACGTTTCCAGCACGGTGTCCCTGCAGAGGGCATGTTCCCTCACTTGCATGTACGCCAGGGCTCCCCCACATTCATTCGTCATCTTTCAGGAGTCCCTGCACTAATGGTTACCTAAATTGAGCGCCCAGAGTCAACCTGTAACCCCAGCTTCGATTTCGTGTTTCTTTTCATTTCTCGGTTTGATTTCCATCGTGGTAATTGAAAACCTTGCATCCTCAACCCTAAATCGTGGCAACCGAAACCCTCAACCCTAAATCCTAAACCCTAATTCCAAGGCCGCACAATCCCAAGCTTACATGCCGAACCCTGAATGCCTGAACCCTAAATCCTTAACTCTAGATTCCTGAGCCGTCTAACCCTAAACCCCTAAACCTTAGATTCCTAAGCTCTACATGGGCTAACTCTAAATCTTTAAATCCTGAATCCCTAGTCCTGAACCTTAAATCCCGAAACCTTAGATCCCAAAACCCTAAATCCAACACCCTAAATGCGTAAGCTCCAAATTGCTGAGCCAAAATTCCTACACCCAAAATTCCTGAACCTTAAACTCCCAAACCCTGAGTTCCCAAACTCTGAATTCCTAAGCCCCTAAACCCTGAATCACTAAAGCCTAATTCTCCTAAACCCGAAGTTTAAGTTCATTACTAGCGACCCAGAAATCTAAGGTACTAACGGTGGGCCCCCAACACAGAACCCCATCCGTCAGCTGGGTCCCAAATATGAGCCTGAATTCGGCTTACAGGGTTTTATCAGGCATATAACGTGCATAATATACGGAACCCACAAATAAGCCCTTAAACCTTACAGCTTAAGCCCTAATTAAACCTTAAACCCTAAACCTTGAGCCCTAAACCTTAAACCCTAAACCTTATTAAACCCTAAACCCTTTAGAAGAGAGCCCTAGGCCTGGCCCCAGCCCTGGCATCTGCGCCTCTGCGGCGGCGTGCCTTGCGGGCTTGGCTCCATGTGGCCGAGGCCGTGGCGGAAGCAAACAGGACGACGGGTTTGGGTTCGAGTTGAGGGCTTAGGGTTTAGGGTTCACGGTCGCGGGTTTAGGGTCTGGGTTTTAGGCATGGTGAAGGCCAAGATAGTAGAACCTGGAAGCAAGACGATTCATAGTTCTTGTGCATCTTTTCTAGGTCCTGGGGTAAGAGATACTGATGTGGCTCCTACCCTATACGGGGTTAGGGGTGACTGGGGGGTCTTTCGTCTTTAGTTTCATGCCTTTAGTGCTAACGGTTGTTGATGGCATAGGTTCTTGTACGAGGTCCCTCTTAGGTCACGTTTGGAGGTACAGAAAGCGGCAGCCGCCCTGATTCCGAAGGCTCCTTCTTATAGACTCGGAGATATGCAGGGTTTCAGAGGGCCCATTGCAATAGAGCAATAAGCCGTTCATTTCACGGGCTAGAAACTGTTTTCAAGATGAATCTACAGGTTCTGTTTGGATTCGGGAAGTAGTGATTCTGGTTGGCATTGAGCCCGTGGACCTTGTCCCCTTGAGGTTCATTTTCCCTGTTATTTCGTTGAGGTACTCACCGGGACACCGGGAATGCTCAAGATCAGGGAGTGGCCAGAACTGGGGGAAAGGATTCCTACTGAAAATGCAGATTTTGATGTTGGGGGCCCTGACCTCAACATTTGATACTTGAGCATTGCATTTTTTTTTTTGGGGGTGGGAGGGGGGGGGGCGGGGGAGGGGGGGGGGTGGTGTTCGGTCATCCATGCTTCGGGCAGGAAGCAATTTTTGTTGCGTCTTTTGACAAGCCATCTATGAGGAACCACATTTCCTCTTACTGGAGTTCTCTCCAACGAGCGCACCCGCCCAGAACTTCGGATGGTTCGGAGTGAGGCTCAAACTCGTACAAGCCTCTCTCGCCGGTACTACATACAAGGCATCTAGACTTATAACATTGGCAGTTATTCCACACAGGACTGTATATATAATCCGCTAGTAATGGCCACTGTCCATTTCATCTTCCATTTTCTTCTCCATTTGATTCTCTCCTCATGGTAATTATTTCGATCCCTACTACAGTCTATTCAGCTGGAGATGGAATGATCCCAAACGTAGCCCTAAGTCCTAAACCCTAAAACAACCCACAACCCTAAACCCTAAACCGTAAACCCTAAACCCTAAACTTCTCAGAAGTGATCGGGCCAGTAGGCTTGTGCGCTCGGCAGGATGGGCGTCATCCACTGCGATGTGAACCCCTGGAACATCCTCTGCCAGGAGGCCTGCGCAACGGGCAGCTGCTTACAAGATGGGTTTAGGGTTTAGGGTTGGTTCCCCCAAAAATGTCCCCCATATGGTGCTTTTCGGAAGGATGCTGCATCAGCGTGCTTAAGTCCAGAGAGGACATGTAACGTGACAGAGCCTGACTGCAAGATTTCTGTCTGGTATCAACTTGATTCATGATGTAGGTTACCCGTACCTCAAATAGACCTCAACAGTTTGTTGGTATTATTTACGCCCCTCCGTAAATTCACAAGCATTTTTGCGAATGTGCTTACGGGCACCCCAGGGATCAGTTGCTCCTAAACCCTCAAACCCTGCCCAAAGCAGATCGTCGGTATGATGTTGAGTTATTTCAGCGAGCGGGATATTGTTTTGGGGGAGGCGTTTCCACAACCCTTATTGCTGTCAATCTGGCAAGCGGCCCAGCCTTTTCTTCTAGTCTAGTGAGTCTTCCAGGGCATGGCAGAAACACAATGACCTAGAACAACATTGGCTTGGCATCTTGCTTGCATGAAGACAAAAAGCATTTTGCCACGCAAGCCTACGCCCGGCTGCACGCAGCGCTATGCACAACTGGTAGCTAAGAAGTAGCCTTTCATAGCAGGAGCGTTGAAGTTGTTCCGCTGCCCCGACTTGAGATTTGCTTTGAGGCCTGATTAGAAGACATCATGAGAATGGCTTATCTTGCCGCTTCCTTCCCCCACCATCACAGAAACCCTTCCTAGACGCCTCCCCCACACTCTTCTGGCTGTAGAGGGTATAGCCTTCCAACAGAGCCAGGTGCTTTCGCCTCTTGTCATGGCCATGCTTCCCTTTTTTGGAATTAGCTTTTTGAGCTTGACTCAGCGCAGTATGCCTTTGGACACCAACAGCTCCTCCGCAATCTGACTTGTGTGCGTTGCCGTCAGCACATTTCTTGCACTTAAAAGCCGCTTAAACGTGAAAGCTTTACACCCGAATCCCCTAAAATCTGAACCTCGCACTCTCTTGAATCCCCATTCTAGCATTTTGGGGCCTATATTGGCTCCCCCAAGAACCCAGAAGCCTTTCATCGCACTCTCTTGAACCGTGTTCGTTGAACCCTCAGCCGTGGGAGGAGATACAAGAGTCTGGGGCTGACGTTGATCTTCCTCTGAAGGCGGGTAAGATCAAGTCCCCAGGGCGGAAGGTTGAAAGTTAGTAGGGGCCCTTTCAATGGGGAGTGCCTACAAAATCCTTATAGTAGTTTTGGGTTCATAATGGGGCCTCCCTAAACCCTGGCCCTAAACCCTAGGCCCTAGGCCATAGAGGGCATCCCATTTACGGAACCCCCCCATCATACAGGCTCAGGCTTACTTGCCGGACTTCGGCTTCAGGGTAATCCTTACTAGAGGGCGCTTATATAGGGGAGAAAATAGAGGACTATTAGAGGGCTTATTAAGGCTAGGAGTTTATAGCTTACATAGCCCTATGTTGCAACCCCAGTTTCCATGTCATTTGTGTACCGTTTGATCTGCCATGTGACTCTCCATTATTGGTCTGTATATCCCATTAATAGCCCTACATACTACATACCCTTTTGTTCTCCCCTATAAGCCCTACAAAGTCCATCCCTATCTAACCCCTATATATCCCATGGCATTGTGGATAGGTTTGACATGGTTTTCAGCTAGCCATTGGGCTCAAAGGATTGAATCACGCCTTGGTTGTGATCTTATGAAAATGCGTGGGCATGACAAAGTTCTTTCAAAGACGAAGCCGGACTTGTCGTTTTAGTATAGTAGTTTCCTTGTTCTTTTCCATTATCCCTATAATAATATAGTTTTTTCTACGTAGTTGGCTGAGCCGCAATTCTTTTAAGCTCGACTTTGCAAACAATCAGGTAGTTCGTTGCTCAAGGACCTGTGTACTCTGAGACAAGACGCCCCGCCAGGAATTCACGTTTGGGCATCAGCGTGATGAGCGTTCCTATCCTCAAGCCGAGGTACCTGGACGCAATCTGTAGTGACTGGCTTGGTTGAAGAAGGGTTCAGGGCTTCAGGCTTTAACAGGCATCGGTTTCTCAAGCTGCGATGGGTTTTGCATATGTCTGCGAGTTGACCACTTCCATGCAAGTTTGCACGCACAAGCAGAACTGCACAGCAGCAATATTGCTTGAGCCAAAGGAGTGAGTTGCAGGCCACTTCGAGGCAGAAACTCTACCCCCGCCTCAGCCCTTGAGAGCCTCATCCCCAAACTGCACGCTCAAAATGCCTCATACATAAGGACGAGCGGGCTTTTGCCAGAATGAGCTGGCAAGTGGATTTCTCAAGTCCTCTACCTTCACTCCTTATCTGATTACTTCTTTACCGCAAGATGATGCATAGAGATAACAGGGAGGTTCTTTGCAATGACATATTGGGGCTGTCCCTCTTTGGGCTGTAAGGCACGTTGTCCTGAATCGTAAGCCCTTGCAGCTCCAACCCCGAGCCGCAAAATCACATAATCCCGGAACCCTCAACCCGAACCGCACGCAACGATAGGTCCCAAGCAATACACAGAGACACGACATGGGAGCTTCCACGATAGTACGTAGAGACTCCTAGAGACTTCCTACATATCCCCAACGTCTAAGAATGGAAGGCAAACCAATTTTTCTTGGTTAAGCCCAAAATGCTGATCCCCTCAGGCTTGCCTGGTGGATTGGGCCTGCAGCGCGCCTCTTCAGCCTTAGCTGGCTTGCACACAAAGGTTTCCCGAAGTAGCTTCAGTTAAGCTCCTTAGCAACAACCCTGTTACTCATGCTCAGCCTTACTGCTGTCTAGGCTTCAGGCTTTAGGGGTGGCTGCTGTTACAGACGCCTCCTGATTGAGTTTTGTTGTGTTTCACATTCGTAATTGTCGCGGGGTTGTTTCAGAGGCTTGAGCTTACACACTTAGTTACACAAGTAGAAACTCAGCGTTTGTGCGAGGACTCTTTCTTCACGTCAGGGGGGCTGCTGCTATCAACGCAGATCACCCAAACCAACAGTTTAGACAAGCTTAAGCAACCATCACCCCATAAGGAATGAAAAGCCATATCTCTTAATCCCTTTATACTTATATACTAAACACCCCGCACCCCTAAATGTGTCCCCAATATACAGCATCTCTTATGGGCGAAGATTTCACATTACGTCGTGGGGGGTGTTTGATATTGGAGTGAAGGCATCCATGCCCCATATAAGTGCAGTTTCGATTTCATTTTCCAATCTTTCAGCTTCATTTTCCATTCGTGAGGTAGTATATCCCTCAACCCTACAGCCTAAACTTTAAACAGTAGTTTCTACAATTCTTAGCTAGCCAATATGGTAGTTTCCTAAAGTAACATATGGTAGATTCCTAAAGTAAGGGGACCCCAATGTAGACCCTAATAATTGAACTATAATCCGTGCTATGGGGACCCCCAATAAGGTACCCTAATTTCGGGAAACCCCCATATTATCCCGATAAGGAACCAGCCCGAGGCGCCTAGCGAAGGAGGCTCGGCACCAAAGCTTTCGCGTCGGGGGGACTTCCAGGCCCAAGTTCCCAGGGTTAGGGTTTACCGTCCCCCTTAAGTAGATAGAATCTAGGCTTTAGGGTCTAGGGTTTAGGGGTTTAGGGGTTTAGGATTTAGGGTTTAAGGGTACGGTCCCCCGTAAGTAGACAGAATATAGGGTTTAGGGTTTAGGGGTTTAACATTTAGGGCTTGCCAATGTTCCGCGTACACCACCACGCGGGACGTGTGTTGTGGTGTGCGCTTACGTTGAGTGTTCCCTCCCAACCCGCCCACCCACATCTCAACCTTAACGGGTTTAGGGTTTTTCCACTTGCGTGTTGGAGGTTTTCTTGTTTCCTTGGACTTTCAAAACGATAGCAACGGTCGTGTTCTAGTGAGTGTGAGTACGAGAGATCCATCTTGGGATGGATTTTTGTCAAACCCAATAAAGTACCCCTAATTTCGGGAAACCCTAACCCCTATAATCCCATATATATATATATATGTATATCCCAGTTTCCATTTCATTTTCCATTTTCTTTTCCATTTGATTCTCCATTATAGTAGGTACCCCTAATTTTCTGATGACATAACTGCCTTTCCAACCAGAACCAGGGCCTTGTCGTACTGTAACTACCACTCCTCTTGGCTTATACGCAAGTATGATTATTCATGCGATATGGCCAAACATTCGGGCGCAGCGTTTAGGGTTTGGGGTCGGGGCGGTTTAGGGTTGATATAGGGGCTCCGGTTTCAGGTTTTGGGAACATGCTTTACGTTTGCGTCTTGCGCGCGGCCTTTGTATTGTAGGGTCCATGTGAAGCATTGTAGTGACCATGAGGTGTGTTCGAAACGGTATTCGTCTCCTTGCCGGCAATCACGCGGCGGAATGCTTCTGTGCGGCCAACGGTCAAAGAAGAAAGGGATGCCGAGTGATCGGAGTCAGGGTAGCTGTAGCTATAATTGAACTTCAGCAGATTTCTTGCTGTAAGTCCCCTTGGGTGCACGAGGCCATGAATGCCCTTGAAGCGCATCCGTGCCAGTGGAGTGTCTGCGGGGCCGGATTCGAAGCACCTTATTATAAGGAAACATGCGCAGGTCCAAAGAACCCGACGCTCTAACTTGAAACTCTCAAGCCGCTTGGGTGTGGGCCCCAAGCCTTAGCTGCTTGACTTGTGCTCATTTCCAAACACCCAGCCTCAAGCGCTACACCACATTCCTGAACCCCCGAGCTCCTCAAATCCTCAGCCTACGTCCTTGACCCCAAACAGTTCATTTTATGGGTTGCTGCGCAGGAACTTAAGAAGTTAAGTTACCAAAGTTTGGAGAGCTTCGTTCCTTAAAATCCCAATTTTTGGAGGCTGCAGAGCTGGTCCAGGGCCGAGTTGGACCGCAGAGCGATGTCTTCGGTTCCCTTGGTGAGAAGTTGGGGTTGGTAAGCACGTCGTGTTACTGGCAAGCCGTATAAATAGCGGGTAGGAGCAGATTTGGGGATGTGGCTTGAGGACAACGGTTTGGATCGAAAGCCTTAAAGTGACCCTAAACGCCAAATTTTGAGGTTGTAAGGCTTGGTTAAAGGTTCAATTTTTTTGTCGGCGGGTAATGTAGCTGCCTAAGAAGTTGCCAATACGGAGGTCAGGGTTCCTTGTATTATTATAGTAAAGGGTACTTCAAATAGACCTGAAATCATTCGGCCTCTGCAATCCATGCTCCTTATACTAAACCACTGAAAAACTCAGTTTCCATTTCATGTCTCGAGGGTCCTGGTTCCGATGAAGGGTTCAATTAAATTCTTGATTATTACAGCCTATGGAGAGTGGCGACGCACCTTGACAGTCTTCCAAACTGGATCTCAAGAATATGCCATGTTTTCAATGGAGACCTCCATCAGTAGAGACCTTCGTCAGTAGAGACCTCCATCAGAAGTTGTTGTATCATGGATAGAGACTTTAAAGCCTTTCATCCAAGCATTCTGCCAGAAGTAGCTTCAGGGAAGCCTCGTGGAAGCGCAGGATGAATTCTCTAACGAGAGGGTTTGGGTCACCCCAGTCCACACAATTTAGGATTCCGGAGCTATCAATATGATTAGAATTGGGTCCGAATTTAGGGGCTGCCGAGATCCCATCATGTTTCTCAGAAAGCCTTGTGTGGAAACCCCACTGAGTGCTTCTTCCCCGTGCCTTTCAAGACAGCCTAGGTTGCGCTTCGACCTTGCTATGGCTCCTCCTGAAGCGCACTAGGAGCGTGTGGATGCTGCAGCTCAAGTTTTAGGCTTGAGGCTTTGGGGCGTATGGTTCGTGCGTGACAAGATAGGACTGAGGATTGGATTCAATGGTTGAAGTTGAAGGGATAAGGGTCTGGAGCTTGGAGCTTCTGCACAAGCTCCTAAATTTTACCACTAAAACAAGGTACTACTTTTGAATTGCCTTACTGCTTATATCCTACTAACCCTCAACGCTTAAGCCCAAATAGCAGTTCCATTTTTCCATTATCCCCACATAATCGCCCTACACCCTAAACCCTAAATCCTAAAACCCTAAGTGCTATGATCTACTCCCTTATTCCCTGCTAGCCCCCAGTAAGAATAAGGCAGGATCCTCCAAGGCGGGGGTTGATTGCAAATTCCTCGGGAGCCCAGAGTCTTGAAAGACGCTGCTCAAAAAGAAAGGCTGAAGGTCTTTAGGGTTTACAGTTTAGGGTCTCGAAAGAAGCTCTGCCCACAGCACATGTATGCGCATTGTCAGATGTGGCAGGGGCCTTTCCAGATGGCTCCTGCTTGAAGCTGTCCCATACTCAAAACCACCCTGGATTCTAAACCTAAACTGATCTTCAAACCCCACTCTGCCCCCTTCTCATTCCTGAGAGCTCCCTAGCAAACCCCAATTTTTGGAAAACGCTTTTCTGAGGGCCCTGCGAGGATGGCAAAAGCAGCGGCCGAAACTGTCAGTGTGTATATGAGGTGTCTTGTTCGGGTACGGAGTGGACATGAGTATGAGAGCAGGGGGACAAGAGGATCTAGGGTAGGTCGAGGCTGTTATATAGGGGTTCTGTGGACACTATGTAGGGATCTCGGGATGCCCGGCTTAGGCTTCAGTCGCTATGGGCTTGAGAATCATGCTTCCGACACCATACGAGCCATAATCTAGATTCCGAAAAAGGGTGTGGATAAGGGATTACATGGGGAACTAATACAGGGGTTAAAATGGGGAATGCTGCTAGACTGTGGCTCATACCATAAACAAAGCTCACCCTTAATCGCAGGAAAGGCTTGCCGGATCGAACGCCGGAGCTTGTGAAGGCCACAGGGCGGATCTGGGTGGTTGTCAAAAGTACGGTGCGTTTCGGACTACCCTAGATATTAGCGGCCGTGCTCTACCAGGCTAAAACCTAAACCCTCAACTCTTAATGACTGCAATTTTGACAGCCTACCATGTAGGGTAGCCAGATCTTGGGGGTAGGGCTGGGACATCAGCTGTTGGCAGGGCCTGGCATTTGGTGGTTCAGTAGAGTCAGGAGCAAGGTCTTCGGAACAGATTGACATGGGTGTGGTCGCGGAATCTTCGACGTTACTATAAGCCAGATCTCCATTAAGAGTTGGATGTGAATCCTCGAATCTATTTTGTTACATCCCGTTAGAGCCATAGCAATTTCGGCTGAGGGTTTTGTGTCAAGCTTGAATGCCTAAATTCCTGTAGCTGAAGCAGTCCTGGCTTGGCTGAAGTGTCCTTTTGGCATGCCAGTGCGCACTAGTTTCGGCGTAAGCCCTTCAAGATATAGTATGGCCTGGAGTGTCTGCCGGGCATTGACTCTAGAACCTGCGCCTTCATTGCCCCAGATTTGGATTCACAAGGAACTGTGTTGCCTGATACACGCGGCTGTTCATGAAGCTGTACGACCGTTGTGCCCATGATGTGGGGAGACTCGCGCGTCCTTCTTCTTCCTTCTCCGCTATAGTGCTCACTGTGTGCGTCACCACATGTCATTAAGAGTTCCCGTCAACAATTCTACTCATCAGCAAGTTTCTTCGACAGTTGCTCAGCTAATACTGCTCTTCGGGAAGTGTGGTACTGCGGTACTGGTATAAGACCCCACTGCCAATTATTCAAGCTCCTCTGGCCCTCTTGCATCCTCGTGATCTCCGCGGCAGGCGCAGCTGCAACAAGCGGCCGGGGAGGATACCCTGTCTGCTGCTGCTAAAGGGTAAGTAGGTAGGGGAGTGAATATAGTGAACATAGGTAACAGTATGAACGGTCACAGTAGATGGGGATAGCCAAAAGGGAGTCACTCCTGGGGCAGAATGACTGAGCATCTCAGACGTAGGCTAGTATGAGTTGTAAGGTGAAGACTGAGTACTTTGCAGCATTCTACTTGTAATTCCTGAAGGGCTCATCCAATGACCACTTTTCTCACAGCATATATATATATATGGTATCCCCAAAGACTCAAGATTAATCAATTTTATTGGCAGTGTTGGTATGCCTCTGTCTTTGTAGAGCCACCCCTCCCTGGACAACAGAGGGCAGTACTTCCAAGGGCACCGTCAGCAAGGTTAATGTGAAGTTTCCAAGCATGCATGGCCCTTGTTATAGGCTCGTACAGTGGTGCTCATTCTAGTTTGGTATATGGGGATCTCATATTCAGAGTCCCCTTTCGGTGTTCCCTCTTTTCGGGAGCAGTATTTCCATGCAGCCGCACTTCATTCTAATAATTGCCCACCGACAACTAGTCCTGAGCTATTGGGAATGAAAGCTGGACAGCACTGGATGCTTCTTCCCGAGGTAAAGCAAAGAAGCAGCTCTTCATGCAAACGACCGCTTTCTGTAACAGCTTACATTGAAAAACTTGTAATCTCTGGAAGTTGGAAGGGTGTAAACAAAATCTAACCATAACGAGCTAGTGGCTTGTCGTAGTGTAGTAGGGAATAAGGGAATACAATATATAAGGATTGCGTACCTAAACCCTAAACCCTATTCCCTTGTTCCACAAATAAACACCAGTAAGGTCGACCCCAGAAAAGGAAGGCTCGACACCCAGCAAGTTGTAGGAAGGTTTAGTTTTTAGCGGTTTAGGGTTTTGGGGTTTTGGGGTTTTGGGGTTTAGGGTTTAGGGTTTAGGGGTTTGGGGGTTTAGGGTTTAGGGGTTTAGGGTTTTGGGTTTGGGGGTCCCACTCATGTATCCAAAAATATGGTGTACGTGTTGTCTTGCAGGGGCACCCTCCGGGAAGGGGCCAACAATCTGGTGAATTGCCCTAACCCAGAACCTCTCTTGAAATCTTGGACTCTAACACCCGAACCCTCCACCCCGCCTAACTACACAGTTTGCTCCATGGCACGGAAGGAACTGTCCACGACTTGCCTCGAAAAACTAGCTTCGGCCATCACCTGGGGCATGGAAGAAAGTTGGGAGGCCATCCATCACTTGCTGTCTTCTGCACACAGCTGGGAGACTGCTAGTGCTGCGAATATTCATTTTCCCAGCAGTAGCTTGTATTGTTCT
The DNA here is from genome assembly GCA_905231905.1 of Symbiodinium pilosum. Taxonomy (NCBI): domain Eukaryota; class Dinophyceae; order Suessiales; family Symbiodiniaceae; genus Symbiodinium; species Symbiodinium pilosum. The sequence continues at coordinate 54,310 of CAJNIZ010002558.1, forward strand.
GGCCAGTTTCATCTTCAGCTGTGCTTCCTGATTAAGATCACAAATGTTGTGACTTTTGATGCAGCTGCTGCTCCGGTCGTGGTCGTGGTCGTGGTCGTCGTTGTCCTTGTTGTTGCTGCTGTTGCTGCTGCTGCTGCTACTGCTGCTGCTGCTGCTGCTGTTGCTCTCGTCATCTACTGCTGCTTCCAACTGCGATTTGGATGGAGAATTCTGTCTGCTCAGTCATGAGTTTTGCTGCCTTTGGCTGGGAGTCCGCTGATGGTACCGTTTCCCGTACTGCCAGGCTAGTACTAGTACTGGCGGTTAAGGACTTTTGCTACAGTTGGGTTGTTGCAGGTCTCCAAGAGATTGCACATTTTGTAACCGCTTGAGTGTAGGATTCATGTTTAAAACAGTTTCTAGTCAGTTTCTTTCGTTAGATGTCTCTATTCATTTTTGACAGGTTGTTGTCTGTGGTGTGTACGTGTGATACCAGAGACACTTTTCTTTGCTTTCAAGTCTGTGAAAGTAATTGTCCTCATTGTGATCGCTATCGGCATCATTCTGCATATATATATATATAGATAGATAGAGAGAGAGAGAGAGACCCTAACACTAAGTCTAAAATCTCAGAATTATCGATGCTTCTTATTATCGATGCTTTTATGAGTGTTGTATGGTCTTAGTGTTCGGGGCGTGGAGGAAGCGCAGAAATTTGGGGGGGCGAGGGTTTGCGGTTCAAGTCGCATTTCCTAGGATTGCAGATGTGAGGGGATATGGTTGGCTTTGATACCCCGCCAGAAAGCCCCAGCCGAAACTCCAGGACTGACCCAACAAGACTTGAAGAGCGGCCGAACAAGACCCTTAGAGCTTTCCAAGAGGAGCTCCTTACCTTCCTCCCCCGAATCAGGACCGATGCCCAGACGTTGCAACTCTGGTTTCTGCTGTGAGCCCCGCTGGTGACGAGATAGAAAAAGGGGCGGAGGGATTTCATGGTTATGGCATTGAGGACAAGTCTCTGGAATAGTGCATGAGGAAGTAAGGTCTGGGGCGGGCCAAGGAATCGGAGAAGAGCTTTGGAGTTCGAGCTTGCTTGCTTGCGCGTCCAGGGCCAGGGTTTTGTTGTGTGCTGGGGATCTCGCCCTCATTCCTTAATGAGGGCTCGCAGTGTAGAGCTTAGCTTAAGGGAAGGATAAAAACGTTGTTTGGGAGGGATCGATCTTCAAACAGCGCCCTAAACCCTAAAGCCGAACCCCTGAATCTTATGGCTGGTACTAGGAAGCTGGCGCATCCTGTTTTGGATCCATGCATCAAGTTTCATCTTCACCTGCTGTATCTGTCTTCTTGATTTGGAGGAAGGCGGCTTCAATTCTAGTGTGGTTATACATAGGGTGTAGGGGTATGCGGGGTTATATGGGGGTTATATGGGCATGTTTTGAATTATTTTTGGAGGATATAAGGCCCAATGGAGAATCAAATGGGATACAAGATGGAGATTGAGATGGAAATTGGTAGGATACAGGGGTTTATAGGGTTTCTGGCTAGAGGGCACAGCCCATGCCATAACAAGGTAATATCAAATTTGCCCATTATAGCAACCATTACAGACAACAGTAATATTTCATGTAATATACATTCCCTATGCAGATATAAACTTCCAGAGTTTCCCCGCCTAGTTGCTTCTTTCTACTTCGACCCTGAAGCTAAAAGATGAGAAAGATTCTGGGAGTGCTGTCAGGCATAGGGGTCCTCCTGTGTACCCCTTATTCTATACCCTATATAACCCATTGTAGTAGTTTCTACTTTCTTTTCCATTATTCCCATATAACCCTAAGATTACCCCATATTCTAGCTGTCAGGCATAGGGGTCCTCCTGTATAGCAGCAGTCATGACAATCTTCATGATAGAAACTTGCCAGCATGGGCTCCTCATTCTTGGAGAGCCCCCATGCAAGCATTCACTTTCGAGCGCACGTTAGGGCTTCGGTGCCTGAAGCCCAAGGCATGAGAATCCAACTTCCCTACCAGGAAGCCCAATGCCCGCAGAACTCAAATCACAATGAGCGACCTCCATGCCAAGCTGCCATAATATTGCGGTTTCCATGTTTTGCGCCTGTTAATGGATAAACACGGAAACTCTCATGCCTCCTTTGCGTAGATTTACATCATTGCTTCCCAGCTAATGTCTCAAGATCTCTTTGATGTACCTAGATTGATGTATGACTCGAACCCTAGACCGAACACAATCCCTAAACTCTGGACCAGACAAGCCCAACACCTTTGATGACTCATGCTCAAGCCCTATAGTCAGAGCCCGTCACCCTAAAGTCAAACCCCAAGCCTTTCACCCCAAACCCAAGAGCCCAATGCTTTGGACAATGCCCCCACTCAGTCACAGTTGGATAGTAGTTATTGTGTAATTGCGTTGGCCGTTGCTAATGCCCCTAGTCTAGACTGTTACGCCCATCGCAGAACAGCTGTTACTGCCGCACCAATGAGCTGCAGAAGCAGCTTGTCTTGATATAGGGCAGGATTTGGGGCGAAAGGTATGGGGCGATTCAGCGCATGCCTGGAAGTGCCATGAAGTACTTACATGCTTGGAAATGCCATAAGCATAGCTAGCTAGGATAGATTCATGGGGGCAGAGGACCTCTGGTGTTGGGGGAGATGTTTGGGGCGTTGTCGCCAGGAACTGTTAGGGAGATTCGAGCCGGGGGATTGGGGTCTAGGCTCTAGGGCCTAGGAATTTCAACCTAGCTTTCCAGCCAATACTTGGGGCGGCCGAAGACATGGCTGGTGGTAAGGCTTTGAACATAGGATATCCAACAGGCTGATGCAGGGTTCGGGTTGGGGTCGGTTGATTTTGTCCAAGGGCTTGGGAGTGAATGTTCGACTATCGTTCGTGACCAGAGCAATGCAAGGTGGGTGACTACTAAGGACTTGACCCATGCGGCATGCCTGTGTGAGGACAGAGATCCTGAAATATCTCCAAGAAGCTGCATGACACACAAAGCAACAAAGCAGGGTGGAAACCACACAAAACTGGCTTTGCCAAAACACAACGGCTTAGAAGCTTAAGCTAGGCATTTTGGGGAGCCGGCTTCATTTCTGCGCGTGTACCACTTTCCAAACAGGAACTGCATGGCGCCATGGGCTTTTATGGTGTTCTTATCAAATGCTCAGAACGCTTTCATATAATAAGTTCTGACGTCCTTTCACAAGTACATGTTTTGGGAGTAGTGTTCCCGCATGTATTCCGGAAAGAAATGGGAATGCTTATTCTGAGGACCCCGCAAAAGTGCCCACAACACAAGAACCTCCCGAACAGGCTCTATCAAAGACTCAGCAGTAACCTCTTTTCGAAAAGGCTGCTGGACGAGTGGGATGAGGAGGCTCGTGCTAGACAAAGGTTGCCAGTACAGTGATGCTACTCCTTACGGTGCTCAAAAATATGTGCCGCCTTGTTGATAACATCATTACATCATGTGTGTGCTGTTCAAGCGTGGGTTAGAGACATCCAGCGGAATTTGCTGGGTTCCATAGGGACCAAATGTAGATTCAGACAGCATATGGGGATTTATGTGCTCCATGTTCGAAGGTTACCAGGGCCAAAGGCTCCCAGGGTGAAGTTTTAGGGTGAAGTGTTAAGGGTTTAGGGTCTCAGGAGCGCTAAAACTGAATCGTAAGCTTGAAACACATCAAGCGACCACAGCACATGCCAAACGCAGAGAGACCAGCTAGGGACCAGCTAGGCAAGAATGCAAAAACTTTCTAGACCTTTCATCACATTGTAGCCTGAAGCCCCTGACAGTTGCCATCATGGATTGCAGGAGTGATTCGCAATATACCCGGCACCATACAATACGCATCACCCAATCTGGAGGGGGTGCAATTGCATTCAGATGTTTAGATTCATGACCACACCATTCTCCTTCCTGAGCGGAATCCTTACATCCTTGCATATGGTGGTTTCCCTAAATAGGGGACCCAATATACACCCCAAAATACGATAACCCTTATCATGGGGACCCCCCCCTCTCCTCGGAATCCCCCTAAACCCTAAACCGAAACGCGAACCTGAAGGCAGCATCCTCCGCATCATCATCTGAAAGCTCCAGTATCGAGCTGACCCGTTGAACAGGATTTTGGGGATATGGGGTTATAGAGAGTTCATGCAGGGAATTTGTAGGGGTCAAGGACAATGACATGTCAGCTACTATTTAGGATTTATTTATTTTTTTATCGGGGCGTACCCTGGAAAGGATAGGCATCTTGGGAAGGGATGCATTGCGAGTTGGGCCCGTGTTCGGCTGATTCAGCCTTGTAGAGTGCTCGTCAATCCTCATTTACTGGTGCAAGTTTGGAAACACCTCCTCCCATGTACCAGCCCACATGGAGCACATGACTCAGTGCAGAAGTTTTATGAAAAGTGCTGCAGCAGGGTACTGTCCGACAACATCCGCAAACAACATAGGGTTGATCTAGAGGTCCTTTGGGGAAATCGTTAGAGCTCCTGGTTGCTTAAGGGAAAATAGATGGGACATCATGTTCTTTTACCATGGCCTTGCTGAGAAATTAGAAATTATGATCAGCCACCAGATACTTATACTTGGAATTTGGCCAAAGTTTTACTGCGCTGCTGTTAAGGATTTTAATTTCGGGTGCTATAATTTTGGAACCATGTTAATTACTTTACATATACCCATTAAAGCCGTTCAATTTAAGTTCCTTAGCAGCAGCCTAGCTTATGCTGTCGGCTTAATCAGCCAGCCTCTGCAGTCATATGGAACTAGATCGTATACGTGACCATAGCTCTTAGGTCTTCTCTGTCCCTCCCTATCTTTGGAGTTGCAATGGGCCAGAAGTTATACAACCTAGACCCCAAGATTTCAACTTTCTGCGTTACCTCATGAAATTCGACTTCTCCGGCCTCCCAAACGGGGGCAGGATCGAGTGCCAGCTCACAATGAGCTGCAGACATTCATGACGTGGTGGAAGAGGTGGCGTGGTGAAGCGACTCCATAGCGCGCCTCATCTCATCCTATCTCATAACCATACATCACATGCCTGAACATTAGACCACGGAACTTCTGCCCGCCCCTTAGATGGGCTTTCAGGTTAAAAGCCCGAAGACCTCAATGGCACAAGGCGCACTCTCGCCACTTCGTCTCCCAAAGTTCATCAATTTTTTTACCGCCTGGGAAGTTCCGAAGCTCTCGAAGAGAGAGTTCTTCGCAGGTCTGTACATACATGTACTGGATAAGTGCTAGATGCAGTTTGGCACTGCGATTTTGAGTTACTATTGCTGCTATACATCTTGTTCTTCTCGCAAGTACCATCAGCATCACTGTTGGGGCCTTGTTCCTATGACCTTTTTAAGCACTGTCCGGCACTGACCCAGTTTAGATGGCAGCAGACCCCTTGCCAGCGGGAAGCGTGAAAAGATCTTTATCAGAGGGGGTGGGATGATTCCACATTCACAAACAGAGACATTATAATGGGATATAATGGGAATGTCTAATAACAGGGGTTGCAGGGTTGAGTGTCATTGGCAGAGTATTAGCTATTTTCCAGCCTACGCGGGTTCCGCCGGGATGGGCTTATGCATGGCCAACAAGATGATGCAACACTTCAAGAGCAATAAGCTGGGACATGGAAACGATGGCATTGATTAGTTTTTCAATGTTGAGGAATCGTGGAGAATCAACGAGGGGAAATATCGAAGGTGAAGTTGACGCTGGGATTATCGCGGCGTTTGCACGCAGCGATACAATTTCGTTTTAGGAGGTTGGACGGATCGGAGGCACACACTGGCGGCATCTGTCCGATGTTCTGTTTTTTGGGGGCTGCGTAAAGGATCTTCCGGATAAGAGAACTTACTGGGGGTTTGTAGGGAATGAGGGAAAATGATCCCTATATAATCCCCATATAATGTATTCCCTTCTTCCTGACTAACCTCCAGTAAGAGAAGAGCTGCACTGTAGCTGCAGTTGGTGCTTGGCTTGACCGCCCAAGCTATCAGCTTGACTGGGTTGCGCTCAAGGAACTTAATTTAAGTTACCATAGTGGGTAGATACAGGGTGTATTATAATGGTGTATAGGGTATATAGGGTTTGAGGTTTAGGGTTACCATAATGGGTATCTATATAAAGAAATTAATAGGTTTTCCCAATAAAGTAACTTGAAATGAGTTCCCTAACAACAGCCCAGTTGAACATTTAGGCAAGCACATGGTTTCGGGTGAGGCCGCTGCTTGAACCCGGGATACTCAAAGGTTTAGGGGTTTAGGGTTTAGGGGTTTTGGGTTTTAGGGTTTACTCTCCTAGCCACGTGGACCTAACCCTTCAAACTGTAAATTTAGATTCTTATCCCCTAAACCTGTAATTCTGAACCGGAACCCCCTAACACGCTGAGGCCCGGCCCATGGTGCTTTCCTTCGCCCCTGGCTGGTGGGGTCCGGGGGACATGTTGGCGGCTCAGTTCATGATGGCTTTTGGAAGCATTTGCAACCGCATGCGGAGCTTTCCATAATGAGGGGTCCTTGGCCTCTGGTGTCCAGGTTTCAGTGGATGGGTTTTCAGGGTCTAGGTCTTGGGTGAACCCTTGGTGTAGATGCTCGCAAAACTTGAAGCCCTAAACCCGAGACCATCAGCACTTCAAATCCCTAATTCCGAGGGAACGGCTCAATGACTTCCGTATGGCCATGGATGAGCTTTTGGCCGCGCCAGAGCAGGATCTGCAACGGGCAATTGGGTTACCTGGGTTAGGGTTTGAAGATCCAGGAATTGGGGTCCAAGGATGCAGCTTAATGTAGACCCCTGATTAATAAACCCCCTCCCCTCAAAAGGGATTATAATAGGGATGCTAATATTTAGGCCCTTAAAAGGAAGGGGTTTATTAATCATGGGTCTACATTAGGGAGGAGGGTTTGATTCAAGGATGAGGGCTGTTCTTTGTTGAGGGTTGAGGGGTTGGGATTTTTGACACAGGCTTTAGGGTTCAGAGCCTAGGGTTGATGGCTTCGGGATTTGGCCCTGCCTAGGACTTTGCTAAAGAAGCAGGATCCTATATGGGGGGATGTGTCAAAATTCTGGGCATTTTGTGGTAGCGAAAATATTGGACGTATGTTGACAACTTATTATATACAAGCTTGGAAACATGTTAACAGGATATGCAAAAGACACATAGTAGCTTCCCAACATAGGGGGACCCCAATATAGACCCCAAAATACCGCAACCCTTGTTACGGGGACCCCCAACAAGGTAGCCCTAATTTTGGGAATCTCGCACATAGTTTGCTGTCACGGGCGAGTGAAGGAGACGGCTGACACAGCCAGCCGGGCGTACGAAGACCTCATGCCGCGAACTCAAAGTCCGGGACATTGTTCTTTGTAGGCAATAGGGGAATAAAATCCCCATGTATTTTCATTGTTGCTAACTCAAAAGTCTGAGACATGGTTGAGGAAAAGTGGTGGTTAGTAGGGAATAAGGGAATAGAGCCTCTACTTATTCCCTATATAATATATTCCCTTTTCCCTGCTAACCCCCAGTAAGTTGAGGGGCTGCTCAGTTTAGGGTTTAGGGTTAGGGCGAGCTCGCATGACTTCGAATCACTCTTGTCATCCATAGGGAATGAACATGGAGTTTAGGAATGGCGGAATGGACAGGGAGATTTTTCATGGGGCTAGCATAGGGACTCCTATTGGGATGCATCACCTTCTTCTTTCCTTTCAGATCATAAGAGTCATGATGCGGAAAGTTCTGAACATTCAAGGGAGGCTGGTGGTTGGTGCTGAGCTTCCTGTGCTGCCTACCAATCCTCAAATCGTGCCTGAAACCTCAGCTAGTGTGAAGAATTTCTCCCATCTACGGTGATTATGAAATTCAAGTTCAAGGCTTGGCGTGGAGCAGCAGAAGAAGCAGTGGGGAGGTACCAAGGACCCCATGCCTGCATCGTTGAGTCTAGATGGTACTTTCCCCAAAAAAAGGGTTCCTGATATAGACCCGAAAATATTATAATCCTCTTTATGGGGGCCCCCAAAAGGTACCCCTAATTTCGAGAAGTTACCAGATATCCGTGCATCGCCAGCTTCAGGAGCGTCTGCTGTTTTCAGGTAGACCATTTCACAAGACTCACCCTCCTGGCATGATGGTAGTAGAGGTCCTGTTTTGTCGAGGAAGTAGAGGTGCAGCAAGGGTTTCTTTGGATTCCGGGCATAGAGTTCTCAGACCAGGTGTCCTTGGCATTTTGTGGCAGGATGCCAATATGTTCTTCCCAGATGCGGACTACAACATCCAAGCAAGAGGCGATCCTCAAACTCAGGCGGGCTGTGTTTGCTCTAGATACATTTCTAAATGCGACTTTAGAGGGAGTTCGACTCAAAGAAACCACAATATTAGCAAACCATCAGTAATTTCTTGTACCTGTCAGATGTATCGTTCATGACTCAGGACCCTAGTTCAGATTGTCATTATCTTAGACTTCCGTTCCAACCAACTTGAATGTTTTTGATGATTGGGGAGCTTCCCAGACTACAGATATAACCCCTGTGTATCCCTAGGATATTATAGTAGTTTCCATTTTCTTTTCCATTTTCCCTATATAACCCCAATATATAACCCCAATGTTGCCCAACATTACGCCTATACGTTTCTTTCAGACCTAAAATGGAGGTCTGCTTGCAAGGTCTTGAAGAGAATCTGCGTGTTATTTACCACAAATGCACACAATGGTGAGTTTCCATTTGGTTTTCCCTTTCATGCTGCAGGATTGCAACTCATTTGGGATTCCTTAGCTGCAAGCCAGGAGTTAGAGTGAATGGCGCATCTAGAAACAACAGGCACGCCTTGTGACGCCACCCTGCGGCTGCTTGGAACTCTACGAGGCCCGTGCAAACGGGGTCTGCAAAAAGAATGATGTGCTTGCAAAGCCTTTTTTTTTAGAATTCTGTACGGGCTAAGAGTGTTGACAAGAATGACTCTCGTCTGGATTTGTCAAGGTCGTAAGCCTCGAAACACATAGTCCAGAGTTGTTAGGCACAAGGGTGCCAGAACTACATCAAGAAGCTAGGCATCATCACAGAGAGGTCTTGAACAAGTTTCACTCTGCACGAGGTCTTCCAGAACAAGGGGGCCCAAAAGCACACCCGCTAGCACGGACAATTTTTTCTTGAAGGACCAAAGGACTTCTCATCCCCAGCAACTCCCGTTTCGGGATCAATCCAAGGTATGGTGTAATTAAGTGGATGCCCCTTAAGCAAGGTTTGGAGATGCTTGGAGCTATAAAAGGGAGCCTGAATCTTGAGTAGTGGTTTCCCCCAATCCACATGGAAGCCAATGTAGCCGCAAGGATATTAGTATTGTCGGGTCCCTCTTGCGCTCCCACGTTGGTCCGGGGGAGTAGAGCCCATTTGGGCCCCAGTGCTGGGAATGATCAGGTCGGAGGTCAGCATGCGCATCCGCACCAGCATGCGAGGCCATGCCGGTTTGCCTAACATGAAAGGGGGTTTTGGGGGTTCAGGCTGACAGGGCCTAGGGGCTAAAGTGAAGGGTTAAGAGATTAGGGTTTAGGGCTAAGGCTAGGGGTCAGGAGAAAGTTTAGGTTGTGGATCCCTTTGGCTGGTCCTGATGAAGCAAGAAGTCCTCCAATTTTCACGGACAGTAAAGCAGAGCCCTGACTATTTCTTGAGAGGTTTCGAAGTTTCCCTACACAATCTGATTATGACCTTGTTATAATCTTTCCGCCATGCTGTTGTAGTCCGAGCAGTTTATGTATATGACGGCACCTTTTTTTCTTCCCTCTGCGAAGTGTTTACAAGCAATGCCAAGCGATGAATTTTTATCAGTCCTCACTTTTATCGGCTTACGAGCGGCCCGCCAGAGATACCAAGGTTGTGTCACCTTACTTTCACATGTAGGAGAACGCGGCTGCTTGGATTCTTCCAGGTCCCAGGATTTGGGAATCCAATAGCACATGTCCACTGTAGACGTCTTCCTACCCTTGCAGTGTGTTGCCGCGTCGAAGAGGCTAACGCATGACCAAACGCATGAACAATTCTGGCACGCTCGGGTTGAACCAGAGATGGGCCCTTAGAGAACATTGTGTAGTAAGCTGCAAGCGAGATCAGGCAGAAATTAGCGGGGCTAGAAGGGTTCTGCGTACGGTCGTTTCTGGCCCCAACCCTTAATACCCTCTCTGAACCCCAGGCCCTGAGCTGCAGTCCCTGGTGGACTGGTGACTACAGCACGCTAGACATCCCGACTTCGGATAGACATGGTGTCGAGGGTGAGGGTCTGAAGGCGACGGATGCTGTAGCGATTGACAATGCCGACCAGACGGAAACAGAAAGGGATGTGGTGGCTACGTCGTGTGGTGTTCCCTCTCATGCATGACGATTCAGTTGATCAGCGACAAGAAGCGCATCTTCCAGAGAATGAGGATCATGATGCAGGTGAAGACTTGGTAGTTGTGGCACAGCAAGGTAGGAAGGGTAGTAGTACAGTTTTCTATGAAACTGTCAGGCATTTTGTCTGCTTTTTTTTTTTTGTGGTGCTTTTGGTATGCTTGCCGGTGTGCCCGGCCAGTAGGCTCTGTCGCAAGACATGTCTGCAGCTCAGGCGAGAGAAACGGAGCCCTTAAAAACAAAGAACTGCAATCCCTACACTTTGCAACATGGTAGGCCCAGTGGCTTCGATATGGAGGCGCATGGAGAACAGGCGGATGGTTTTCGTGATTGAGTGGGTTTACGTTGAACAGTTTAGGGTTGAGGGAGGCATATGGGTTTTCTGCAGGTTCTTCTTGGACATGAGCTTTTTGGGAGATGGCGCCGGGGCAGGTTTTGGGATTTTTGGCATTCAAGGCTAAAGCTTTATTGATCTAGAGGTGAGGGTTAATTAGAGGTCAAAACCAGGGCTCTATAGGTTCGTTGTTCAGGGGGGCTTTGGGGTTTGGGCAATCACATGTGGCCCTTGTTGAGTTTTTTTGGTTTCCAGGGTGGAAACCAACCATCTTCTAGGGGTCATGTAGGGCTTAAGCGGTTTAAACTGCAGATCATTCATATCTCAACCTAGACTAAAGGGGCTTCAACGGTGCGACGAAGGTAAGTAGAGTAAGGAAGATGCGTACTCAGAGCAGCGAGTTGACGACAGGCATACATTACGTAGTTGTGCAGGGTGTAGGGTTGTCTGCTTTAGACCCCACATCCTAAAACCCTCTTTGCCTGATCAAACTTTGAGGAGGCCTCAACAACTCCAAACTCAAGAAGCTGAAGCCCCTAAACCCTCAATCCCTCAATCGCTCAAGCCCTTCCGATCCAAAACCACATGTACATTTGCCAAAACAATTCCTAGAGAATCCCCCTATGAGCCCCTTCTTCGCACCTTTTTGTCCCTTTGGGTCCCCTGGGGCTCCCATCTTGAGAAACCCCGCCCTAAACTCTAAAGCCCAGACACATTCAATTTCATGTTCCATTTTCTTTTCCAATGGAGTTCCATATAGGCTCTCAGACGGGATATCCTCAAGCGACCTTGCTTTGTCAGTAGATCCTAAATTCTAAATCCTTATTCAATAGGTGCTTTTGGTGTGATGGTTTTAATCCCTTGTTTTGAGAACCTTATCAGGCTCCTCAAGCCCTAGGGGTAGCTTCGAGAACCCAACCCTAAACCCTCAACCCTCAATACCCTAAACACCATAAACCCCTAAACCTCTAAACCCCTAAACCCCAAACCGCTTTGTAGGCCACTTTTCGAGCTTCGCCTCCCTGGTTGCGGTCGCTCTCTGCTTTGGCGAGGCATGACCTCGAGGCTCCGCTTTTGAGGGTTCAGGGTTTTAGGGTGTAGGGTTTGGGATCTAGGGTTTAGGGTTTGGGGTTGAGGGTTTAGGGTCTAGGGTTTAGGGTGTTTAGGGTATTTGGGGTTTTAAACGTTGAGTGTGTTGAGGGATCTTGGGTTGATACGCCCTAGGCGTTTTTTGTTTGAAGCGGGAAGTGGGTTTGTGGCGTCTTATTGATTGTGGCTTTTGAGGTTAAGGGTACAAGCTGCAGGTTTAAGGTGATAGCATCTGGGGCTTCTGGGGCGTCAAGCGGCAGTTCATTCTTCCTTGGATCGGATTGCGAAAATCCTGGCTAAGACAGGGTTCTTTTCAAATTTTGGGCTGCATCGCTTACCAAGCAGTTGGTGGTCAAGATACTGAACACCTTGAAAATTCTGAACCTGTGGCTTTAGGTGGCACAGTGCTCTGTTTCCATCCAGAAAGGGCAAGACAGTCCTTGGGGGGTCTGCATCCTTAGTTCCAATGGTATGGTTGTCACCCTGCCAGCAATTTTGCGGCTCCACTCTTGTCAGCATGGCCTTCCCGTCAATGTCCTTGGCATTACTGTCTTGCTGTGGCCGGGGTGACTTTGATTTTCATGGATGGCAGCAGCCATTCCTCTACGTGGTAGGCAGTAGTGAGCTATGATACGTGGTTTGGTGTGCAGAGTTCCTTCTACAGTGAATGATCTAAGGCAGCAAGTACAGCCTCCTGTTCCAGTTTGCCAAGGAAGTCTATTCGTATTGCACTGCTCTTCAAGGTCTTGTGGTTTTGGGTCCTTCTCGTACCTCATGAGTGCATGCAGAAATCTACCATCTTGTGGTTTGTGGCTGGTAGGGGCTATACTGTGTACAGTGTGGTATGTTTCTCAGGGTTCTAATATGTGTATTTCTTTGTGCTAGAAACCGTGGATGCAGTCTATGCCATGTTCCTTTGGGATACCACGCAAAAAGCTCACTTCAGATGATGGGACATACCGCGCTTTCATTCAGCAGCCCTGCGCCCGGCCACATCATGCACCCTGCCATACATTCATAATCTGCCAATCCACAACTCAAAGCACAGAGCCGCAATGCAACACCTGAACCCCCATGCATCAAGGAGTAAATACTAGGGAACCTTCGGACGGGGAAAAATAGTGCGGATTGCTTGATTACCTACCTCCCCTGGACCATCCCTCCTTAAGTTATGGACGTGCAAAAAAACCCTGAAATCTTGAAAGCCTGAAACAGGGCGACCTGGAAATCCTGGCCTCTAAATTCAGCCTGACATCTGCCGAGCTGGTGGAAGTCAGGAGCTGTTGGGGTATCTGGGGCTCCGGTTTTAGGATTTGATGTTTGGTTGAGGATTTAGGGCTAGGTTTTCGTATTTTATTTTTGGGTCGCAGGGGAGGTGGGGGTTTACGCAGGCTTTTGGCAGTTGCATTCTCTCGGTCCTGATGCATGATGGTACAATCCCTCAGCACCTTAGTGCCTTTGTTTCAGGCTGCAGGATTGCCTGTGAGGTCAGGTTTGGAGTGGTTGGAAGCGTAATTCATCAGGGCAGCCGGATTGCAGGCAAGGGATTTGGTATGTACCCATTATTGCGGTGGGCAGGTGGCAGGTGAAGAATTTCGCATCTTGAAGCTACAGCTGCAAGGATTTGGGCTTTTTAGCGGTCAGTGCAGACACTTACCGCAGAGTTACCAGGATGTGGAGGATGCCCTACAGTACTGGTATCCCTTTTGGTAAAACCTGAAAGCCTACACCTGAGCAGCTCTGACTCTGAACTACCCTGCCTCGTGGCGGGGCGCAACCCGCTGCATCTCTATGAAACCTTGGATTTTGCGGGAACTTCAGACTACCGCAACTCCTAACATGTTTGGAGGCTCTCATAGAGACGCATGAGCGGCCATTACTCTCTCGCTTCAGCAGGTTCCCTACACCCGAGCCCTCCGCCTAAAATTGTGGAATCCGAAGTATTACGCCCCGGACCTTGGAGTCCCAAATCAGATAACAGAATCCTACACTCCTAAAAGCAATCCTTGTTGCTACTTCCACATGCTGGGTCCCCTGAATGTACCTTATCCTTAGATCGCAGAGTCTGCGACAACTTCATGCCACTGCAGGAAACACGGGTTACCTGCTGGGTGTTTCCTGCTTGTTTGGCAAGCCCACGATTCCCAGAATTTGCAGTAAAGCGGCTGGGTTGTCCGGCTTTGGGCTGAACTAGGTCTCTTTGCGACATCTTTTGCACATGGGGGTGTACTTGGATTTGGGTCATCCATCTGTGAAGGAGGCTCTGTATTTGGCAGGTGGCTTGTAGGTCTTTGGAAAGGCAGAATCGTGGTGGAGCCAAGGCGTAGTAATTCTGGTTCGGTTACTATTAAACAGGAAGTTTTTATAGTGATGTCTGGGTGCCAGAAGAAATCACAATGATTATTAATCATGACAACCCAGAATTCCACGTTGAACATTCTCGCTGCCGAGAACCGTATTTTTAGATGCTTCTTATAAGGTTTTCTCATCAAAAATCAGTCAGTCCGGATCCCAGATGTTTTCATTTGGTTCTGTGCGATGCAACTAGCCACTAGCTCTTCGAAGGCTTGCTGCATAATGGTTTTATCGTGACTGGTATTTGTTGCTATTGCTACTACATCCATTTTTCCTGGTATAACTGTTGTTATTGCTATGCTGAACGACTGCTGTTGTTCTGGCGAGTGAAGAGCCAAATTTCCTGAACCTAGTGGGGGATCCCTGAATGCAAATGCAATGGATGCTGTGGCACTCGCCTTGCAAAGGATTGATTCTGCCTACTACTTAGTAGTACTTAGTAGCTGGGTAGGTAACCTTTAACCTTTTGGGGCATTTATAGTCCTAATATCATACAAAGGTTAACCTTTTTCGGGCCAGGGAACTCAGCAACTAGTAATATGTTCTGCAGCCCTGCCCAATGCAGGTTTCCAGAAACCTTGGTTTCCCAGTAACTTGCAAATTTTTGCAACAGTGGCAGGGGCCCTACAACCTTTGGGCCTGCTGCCTAGAGATTTTGACAGACTACTGACTAGGGGCTGTGGCCCTCAGTGATACTTTCCTCTTATGTACTATAATATACTACAATATATTATAATAAACTATATTATACTACAGTATATTACAACATATTGTAATATGCTATAATGTATTATAATATCCTATGATATATAATATACTATAATATATTGTATTCGACTAGCTAAGTGATACTTTCACCTTGGATGATTCTGCCCAGGGAGCCGCACATCACCTTTCAGGATGCAGGCGAAATTGTCACAGTAGTGAGGCGCACAACACCAGTAAACGAAAAAGATAAAACACGCTTTCAAAAATCAAAAACAAACGAACAAACTAATTCATGTCGCTGTGGGGCAGCACCTCTGCAGGATCATGGCTGGTCTCGGACGGAGTGGTGACAAAGAGCCCTCCTCAAACCGTGAAGAATGGCCAAACGCTACAGTATTACCACCTCAAGTCTTTGAAGCCCTGACCACTACATACCTCCACATCCTACACCCTGAATACGCACTTGAGTTTCAACCCTTTACAGGGTTCCCTATATTTCCCATGTGAACTGTTTCAAATATCACCTTCTTGGCGGTTGAAATGGATGTTTATTGGGTTATAAGTCACAAGCCTAAAACATGTAAACTCCTATTATCCCAGTTTGCATTTCATATTCAATTTTCCTTTCCGTTTGATTCTCCATTAGTAAACCCAAACCCTAAACCCTAAAACCTTTCTCCCTAAACCCTTAGTATTGGCAGTTAGCCTTTGCCAGGTTGGCGGTGGACATTGCTGGCCCGAAGCCAGCGGTCGAGGCAGCGCGTAGGACCACTTTCGTGAGCAGGTTTTTCGAAATTTCCAAAAATTAGGATTCCTCTTCTGGGGTCCCCATATCCCAGAATAGGGATTCTAGTCTTCCGGGGGGTCTTTCTTTTTTGGGGGGGTCCCCTTGTTTTCAGAAATGATCCCTACCTTACATGGTATAAGGCGCAGTATTCAGGTCCAGGGTGTAGGGCAGAGCTCAGGATGAAAGAATGCTTGGCTCTTTTTCGTTGGGGATATTGGAGTTATATTGGGGTTATATTGGGATAATGGAAAATAAAATGGAAACTACTGTAGTATATTCATACCATCCTGAATATGATGGGATATATTAGGGTTATATTGAAAGTCTACCAAAGATGGACGCTATGAGGGGGCTCTTTCAAAAGTGAAAAGCTATGAGGACCCAGGTCCTGATGTTCAGTGGCAATAGCGTTAGGCACGCAGGCGCCGCGCAACACATCGGAGGTGGAGCGAGGAACTGCTTGCGAGATTTTGGGGGCTGACACTCGTGCATCATGAATGAGCTGTCTTATACGCTGCTTGCTTCTTTGCACGGCCGCTTATATAGGTGTCCTTCATGAGTAGGATCGTGATACTCGAAATGCTTGTTATGCGCGTACCAGTCTCTACCCTCAAAGCCTCCATGACAGACCTGCTGATCTACCCCACGTGCGACTAACAGTCGCGTACGGATGCAACTTCTCTAGGACACATGGTCATTCTTGTTTTGCTGCGCAAGCTTCTTGCACAACTCTCAAACTTGAAGCTAAGCTTGTAGCAACAAACCCAACAGACAAACTGTTCATTAAGCTTTGTTCATATTTCCAGTGCTCCCTCGGCAGGCAGCACGCCGCGAACTCGTAGAAGGTGCCAATGGCAGAGCTTTGGTTTTCCAGAAATTAGGGATCCTTTTTTTGAGGGTTCCCATACTCAGGGGAGTATATTGGGGTAAATAAGAGGGACCCCCCATGTCTACAAACTTCCAAAGATAGTTCCGCCAGAGAAGTCTTTGCCGTGATTTCATGCCTACCCTTGTTATTATCATTGTCATCATGTTGCTACCATTACTATTCTTTATTTCAGTTATCTGCATTACTATCCTGCGCAGCGTAGTCTGGATGGACAACACACTCTTTTATCGTTAAGTTTGCCACTGTGCTCAAGATAGAACATATTGGAATAGAATTTTGCACAAGCCGTCAAAGCGTTCATAATTCCACGTAACTTAAGAGCCTCCGGCTCAGTCCGCCGACCCAGAGGCGGAGAAAGCACGAAAGCCTAAACGCGAAACCTTGAGGGTTTTCAGCGGCTGGCACGAGACCAATAGATAGGCGCAACAAGACTAGTC